>PVJS01008560.1:0-52772 GCA_004027185.1 Glis glis
AGGATCAAAGAATATGACAAGCCAGGCATGGTGGCACACACTTGTAATCCAAGTACTTGGAAGGCTGAGACAGGAGGATCGCAGGTTTGCAGCCAACCTCAGCAACTTAGTGAGACCCTGTTTCAAAATAAAAAATAAAATAGGACTGGGGTGTAGCTCAGAGGTAGAATGTCCCTGGGTTCAATCCCTAATACCACACACACACACACACACACACACACACACACACACAGGGCTGGGGGTATCAGGGTACCAGTTGTTGTAGCACACGCCTGTAATCCCAGTACTTAGGAGGCTGAGACAGGAGGATAGCAGGATAGACTCAGCAACCTAGAGAGACACTGTTTAAAAAAAATCAGGCTGGGGATGTAGCTCAGAGGTAGAATGCCCCTGGGTTAAATCCCCAGTACCACACACACACACACACACACACACACACACACACACACACACAAAGAATATGATATATAAAAATTTTTGATATACATTATCAAGCTGATTTCTAGGATGTTTGTTGAGAACACCTACCTCCCAGCCTCTTTGCCAGTATTTAATAGAGTATTTTTGTTCAGCCTAAATTGAAGAGATTAAAAACTATCTTGTAGTGGTTTTAATTTCTATTTTTGGAATGAGGTCAACTTTTTCTGCATACTTATTAGTCAGTGCATTTCTTATTTGAGGAGTTGTTCATTTATTTTGCTGAATTTTTCTATTAAAATTATTTTTTCTTACTTATTTATATTAATTCTCTACCTTATGGATATTAACCTCCAACCTGTAGCTATTTAATGGTGTGAGCCAGTGAAATTGTCAGAATCAAAATGGGTCAGTCTTTGTCAGACCCCAACTAAACAGAACTAGGAGGCTGTGAAAGGAAAGTCCTCCTGCATGGTTTGCTTGACAGTAGGAACTATCACAAGAGAGTCCACCAGACCACTTCTTGCTGCATGAGTCACAAGGACAGCTAGCCAGATGTACAAGAACACTTGTCTAACACACTGTCTCCATTGACAAATAGACATCAACTCCTGTGATAAACCAGAGTTCTTTTTGTCTCAACAACTTTATCCTCCTCATGTTGCCTTTCAGATTCCCAACTTTCATGTGCCTCTCCCTACCCCCCGCCACATACTCTGGGTACACTGATAGCCTCCTCCATGGGTTACCATGGGACTACAATCCCAGACTGCAGTCTTTTGTTACTCACCCCAAAAGGAACTCTTTTCTTCGGAGAGCCTGTCACTCTGAGTTTCCTTTTAGGTTGACAGGTTTGTTTAGTTTTGTTTTCTCAGTGCTAGGGATGGAACCCAGGGCCACACACATGCTAGGCAAGTGTTCTACCATGGAGCTACACCTCCAGCCCCTTGTTTACGATAGTTTTTGAAATGCAGACATTTAAACTATATCAGCATTTGTCTTTCTGGCTTCTTTCAAGAGTTTCTCCAGTCATAGAGGGGATACAATTGTGTATTTCTTTTTATCATTATCCCCAGCAATGGTTTATGTTATTTCACTTTATTTTGCACATTAAAGATAGTGATCTCCCTGCTCTCACTGTCTCTAGTACATTAAATGATGGCTGCAAATTCTTTGCTATCTTTCCTTTTAGGTCTAATTCCCTTCTTGAATCTTGGGTGGCTTAGTGATTTGATTGACCAATAGAATGTGGTAGAACTGATGTCCTGGAAATTCTGAATTGAAATGATACTCATTGCACAGGTTTGTAGAGTCCCGAGTCTGTACATAAGAAGACCGACTACCTAAGGCCACCATGCTGGAGAGGTTATATGTTATACGTAGGCACTTGACCATCCAGCCGAGCCATTTTGTGCCAGCCATTTGCACCAAGACATCAGACATGTGAGTGAAGCTACGTTGGACTCTCCAGGCCAGCCTATCTTCCAACTGAGTATCAGCAAGTAACTTCTGTCAACACTAAGAGGAGCAGATGAATCGGGCAGCTGAGCCCTGCCCAAATTCTTGACCCATAAACTCATGAGATATAACATATATAGTTTTGAGCCACTAAATTTTAGGGTAGTTTGCTATGCAAAAATTGATAACTGGAACATTACCTCTTGCCTAGAGCATTATAGCAGAATTAGAATTTTCTGTAAGACAGGGGAAAGCACTAGAGTTGCAGAGAAATGGGAGAGTCACAAGTCTCAACAAGCACATTCTCATCAACTGGTAATGACGATGCTACTAAATCCAGCAGGGTTTACAGTTGACATGTACTTTGAGGCAGCACAAAAAGGCAAATCAACCCTAACTCCAACAGATTGTGAGAAACAAGCTTTCTTTTTATAATGGCAATCCGTGGAGCATTTTTAGTGCACCATATGCAGAACGAAGCCCCTAACACCATTTTTCCTCATTTAATCCTTAATAGAATCCCTGTGAGTAGACCCCATTACTGTTCTCATTTTACAGATGAGGAATAGAGGCTTTGAGAGGTGCAATACCTGTGGTCACAGAGCTAGGACTAGGACTTGAGTTCTGGTGTCTGACCTGTGCTCTTGGCCAAAGGACTCACCTCCTTTCCTCAGCCTCTGAGTGAGGGTGGCCTTCCTGTATCAACTTGCAGAAAGTGCTACTCTGCTGCTTGGTCATAATCAGGTGTCAGCCTCTTCTCTCAGCCACTACAGCATCACTGAGACCCAGTTGTAAATCTTAAGGAGATTTTTCTCTAAGTCTGGGGTTAATGGAAAGAAATTATAAAAACTGAATTATCAAAATCTCTTGCCTCATATCGGGCCCATCCTTAGGATCTGTTTCTCGCCTGGCTCCTGGCCTGCCTACATTTGACAAAAGACAGCCTTCCTGCTGCCCGTAACATGCACTTACACTGGAAATATATATCCCAGGCCTCTCCTGGCCTTGGGGCTCCAGCTGAAGAGATGACCCACTCTAGGGAAAATGAATACTTATCCTCTTTATATCTTTATGGCCAGCATCAAATTAAATTCTTGCCAGAACGATCGACAATGAGAGTATCCATTTGCTTCAAGGGCAAATTATTTCCCCGACCAAGTATCATTTGCTCCCCTGACCGAGGTATGTCTGCCTCAGATAAGACAATCACAAAATGGTCTGACATTAATCAGTCTCTTTAATTGGGTTCTCCAGTCTTATCCATGTGACCTTATTAATGAATGAATGAATGAATGACCTGAACAAAACAAGATACCCAATCCACAAGTCCTATACCCAGTTTCTTCATAAGAATTCAGACAGCTTCGCCTTCACATCAGAACTTATAAATTCTTAGCCCGACTCCCAACCCAATCAACACTATGCTCCTCTCCTCTGACCACTGTCTGCTCCCCAAGTCCAAGATCATTAATCACTCTGCTTCCTGGCAGGCCCTTTCCATCAGTGACTATCCCCCTCTGACCTGCCCTGTCAGTCTCTCCCCCTTGCTCCAGCCTCTGACGGCAGAGCTGAGTCTCACACCTGTCGGAATGGAGTAGACAAAACCAATCAACAGGGTTACAAATCTCTCCGCCGCCCTCCTACACCCTACAGCATTTCATCCCTCTACTTCCCAATAGCATGCCAGGACCTGACACATCTGGGTTTTTTTTTTTTAATTTCTTCCTGGGATTGGCCAAGGGGTAAGAGGAAGTGGGGGAAAACTGAGGGAGGAGCAACAACACTGAGAGAGGCCTCCTGAGCGTCAGGAGCACCATGATGTCTCCCTGCCCCATGCATATTGAAAAGCTCTCCAGCTTGGACCCAGATTCCCACAGGGGCAAGAAGCCAAACCTAAATGGGACTGCAGAGGAGAGGCAGGATCTGGTGCTTTACCTGTATGCCCATTACCTCGTTTTCATTAAAGTCTGCTGCCTAATTTCTTCAAGGTCCTGGTTGTAGGCACATGAATGAATCGAATGACTGGTGTCTCTGTAGGAGGCAACATTGTAGAGCAGGCCACTCCTATCTTCTCTGAGCTTCCGGCAGTATTAGTTCTTTGTGCTAAAAGGGCACACTCAAGGGCCTCCCTTTTGCTCCCAGGAAACCTGTTTTAATGGTGACCCACTGGGAAACGTGGCCCCATCCTTTGTCATCTAAAACCTTAGCAACTGGCATGGTAGGAATTGCAGGCCTGATAAGAAGGGAGGGTGTCCTAGGCAGGTGGGTAGTGGAGATATTTTTAGGCAGGCAGAGTCTCAGAGAAGCCATCAAACCCCAGAGGCCCGCCTACTCCACCTGTGTGTCAGCTTTAAATTTGGATTGAATTTTTGGTGGCACAAAAGATTCTGTGCCTCCTGCCATTCTCCTACCATGCTGTGTCTGGTTATTCTGTCCCTCAGCGTCCAGCTGGCTGGGCTCAGCCTGAAGAACAGGAAGCTGCCAGACCAATGTCTATCTCCAGACTGGACCTCTATCCCAGCTGAGGGCCGTGTTCTCGCCCACCCAGGGCCGCCCTGGGCTATAGACACAACTGCTCTAGAAAGATTTTATTTATTTATTTATGGTCCTGGGGATTGAACCCAAGGGTGCTTTACTGAGCTATATTCCCAGCCTTTTGCTTTTTTTATTTTGAGACAGGGTCTCAATAAATGCTCAGGCTGGCCTCAATCTTGTGATCCTCCTGCCTCAGCCTCTGGAGCCATTTGTTGTCCTGGGTGCCACCTCCTGGGAAGATCTAGGTGCTGGAATTGTGACTTCTAGAATTTTGGGAAAACCAGGCCAGTTCCTCAATCTCTGCATGGACCATTCAGAAAATGTAGTCCAATAATCCTGCACGGGAGGTGAGGGAGAATGAGCAGGGATAGAATAGTCACGAGATGTGGCTTCTGGCCCGGGCTCTGCCCCTCACTCTATGACCTTGAAAATCACTTCCCTTCAAGTGATTATATCAAATCATTTAGGATGCATCTAAGTTTCCTTTCAGCTCTTTACCTTCATGGATCCAATAGGATCCAACAGAATCAAGTATCTGTATGGATTATTCAGGCAATATCTACAATGATTCGATGACACTTGAAATTATGACAAGTATCCACACCCGAGGCCCACACTTTCCTTCATTTTAAAAATTATTTTATTTTTTTAATTGGAGCATTATAATTGTACATGACAGTGAGATTCATAGTGATATATTCATGTATGCACATAACACATAACATTATTTGATCTGTTTCCTTCCCCTTTCCCTTCCTTCCTCTCTCCTCATACATGATAGTGAGATTCATAGTGATACATTTGGGGAAACTAGGGAGAGGGGGTTGGGTTGCACTTCATTCTACTTTGTTTGCTAGTATAGATATAGCCAAAGGGTTCAGATTAATTTGAGCGGACTGGCATTCAAAATACTTATATATCTTGTCTGCTCTAAGATGACTTTCTCATGCTGGGGGCTCTATTCTTATTCCATCTGTATCGGTTAGATCACTTTTGTCACAGGGGACAAAACTCTCAATTCTAATGGACTAAACCCAAGCAACAAAAATGTATTTTCTCATATATTTGAACAATTGTTGCTATGACCCTCCTTTTCTCTCTCTCCTCAGCTCTGCATCATCTGTATTTGTTCCAAGTCTCAGATAGAATCTTCCTTTGTGATTAGAAGAGATCTTGCAGGAACTCCCAGGGCTACACCATCCATGTTGAAGTCCACATCAGTTGGAATAATTTGAGCTTCAAACAACAGAAAATCTGACTCAAAGTAACTTAAAACAATAAAGAAAAAATTTACTTCACATAACAAGCAATTCAAATATGGAGTGAGATCCAAGATGGTTAATTAAATACCTTAACAATGGCACTGAGGTGCCAGGATTGTTCCATCCCATCATTTTTAGTGTTAGTTCTCCTCTCAGGATGGCTTCCCTCATGGTCACACAATGGCTGCTGAAATTCCAGCATCATATCCAGACATTGCAATGTGCAGAAAAAAAAGTGAAACTACCTCTTCCTTCCTCTCTTCAGAAAGAAGGAAACGTTTTTCCAAATCTCCTAGAAGACTTATCACGTGCCCATTCCTCAACCAACCATTGGCAGGTGGCATAAAATTTCCATGGTTAGCCTAAACCAGCGGTTGTCAATCAAAAGTGATGCTGCCCACTGGGACCATAGACGAGGATGCTCTTGGCATCTAATCAGTAGAAAACCAATGCTGCTAAACATCTGGGGAAAAAGCAGTCTTTGTATCAGCTTTCCTAGCAAAGTCTCATTATATTTCACTGGCTCTGACCACATCACATGTTCACTCCTGAACTAATGGTTGTGTGTAGGAAAATGGGATGCAATGTTTGGCCTAAGTCTAGGTCACATGCTCCACCTCCAAGCCAGGCTTAAGTCAATGCTACTTGTTTTACTCGGCTTTTTTTTTTTTAATCACCGTGACTGATATTCCTGATAAGAACAACTTAGAGGAGGAAAGATTTATTTGGTTCATGGTTTCAGAGGTTCAGTTCATGGTTGGCTGGCTCCAAGGCAGAAACTTCATAGTAGCAGGGCACAGCAGAGAAAAGTTGTTCAGACCATGGCAGTGGGAAAGCAGAGAGCAAGAGAAAGGAAGGGTCCGGGGACAAACATAGCCTTCAAGGTTATGCCCCAAGTGACCTACCTCCTCCAGCCATGCATCATCTCTGAACCTTGCTGCGTTGGGAACCATGCTTGCAACACATGAGCTTTGGGCAGGGGACATTCCAGAATCAAACCACAATACTACCTAAAACTCATGAGTGGAGGTAACGGAGGAAAGTGTGATGCCCTAGAGAGTACCGAGAATAGTAACCAAGATAAGGAGAGCGAGGGTGCTAGGCAGCAAAGCACAACACCACCAAAAGCCCAGTCCTCTCACTGACAGGCTATGTGCAAGAAGTGCATTTGTACCTAGTCTCAAAAATAGTAGGAGCAGCAGTGAAGGTCAATGGGACTGCCTGGGAACACTAGAGGCTGGTGCTTGGGAATTGCTCATTTCACATGGTGGGTAGAAGTACTATGGCTTTAATTTCCTCCATTTGAGCAGCACATTTTACCTATAGAGATGCTCAGTTGAAGCCAGTCACGGTGGCACACACTTGTAATCCCAGTACTTGGGAGGCTGAGACCAGAGGATCTGGGTTCGCGGCCAGCCTCAGCTACTTAGTGAGGCCCTCTGCAACTTAGTGAGACCCTGTTTCAAAATAAAGAATAAAAAATAAGGCTGGGGGTGTAGCTTGGAGGTAAAATGCCCCTGGGTTCAATCCCCATTACCGCACACACAAAAAAAGAGATGCTCAGTTGACCTAGGGAAGTAAAAAACACATGAGCAGGAGGAAGAGGAAAGAGAGACAGACAGAGAGCTGGGGTAAAGGTATACTGTCTATCCCCAACCCAGATGACTTCTCTGCTGATCTCCATGACCCAGAGACCCAAAGTCCCTGGTGCTGTGGATTTCAATTGGGTTTGGCCAAAGCGTAGCATCATCAGGGGATGAAAAGGAGGGAGGAAGGAGAAATTGGGATATTTGTTCCTCTTGCTTCCTCCCTGATTTGTCAGAGTTCTGGCAGTGGCTACATCCCACTATGACTGGCACTTCTGTTGTGTGGTTCCCCAAAACATCATTTCCTACCTTTGTTCCTTCAGATATGAAGATGGAATTAATTCCCTGATGGTACCTTCATGGATGACTCAACATTCCCATTGGTTACCTTAATCCTACCTATACATCTGTAAATACTACCTTCATTAGAAAATCTCTCAGTGTGTCTATCACATGATTCTCACAAGGATCCTGACTGATACAACAGACAGGTGATAGGCAAAGAGCCATTAGTGCTAAACTGCCATGACAGGGTAGCCCATCCCTTGATAATACCCAATACTTCATGAGCCTAAAGAATGGGTGTTCACACCTACTGTTTAGGACCTGGGTTTCTTGGAGTGCCTAATAGTTAAAGCAATGGGTTTCAGGATTATTCTTCCTCTCTCCTTCCACTAACTGGCAACATCTTCTCCCTAAGGTCTAAACAAGTGTGTTAACAACATGATATTTGATAATGTTGTCTGACATTTCTTGTACAGTTATAATGTACCAGACACTATGCCATACACTTTCTATGTTTTATTGTGCTCTCTCTCTTTTTTCTTTTTCTTTCTTTCTTTTTTTTGGTACTGGGGATGGAACCCAGGGGGGCATTTTACCTCTGAGCTACACCCCCAGCCCTTATTGATTGTTTTTCTTATATTTTATTTTGAAACAAAGTCTCACTACATTGCTGAGGGCCTTGTTAAGTTGCTGAGGCTGGCCTTGAATAATGTAATCCTCCTGTCTCAGCCTCCCAAGTACTGGAATTACAAGTGTGTACCACCACACCTGGTTCCATGTTTTATCTCATTTAATATTTATAACAAATTGCCATGAAAATACTATTGCTTTCTCCATTTTATAGATAAGCAAACTGAACCTCAGAGAACTAAGTAGCTTGCCCAAGATCAAATAGCTGGGAAGTGGCTATGGTAGTTAACACCAGGAGTTACCAATATTTTTTATTCTCTTTCTTTTACTGGATACATGGAGAAGTATACTTTCCATCTATCTTTGCAATTGGGTCTTGTGACTAGTTTTGCCAATGTGTGTGACTTTGAGTGGTAAGGCACTTCTGGGCTGACACATTGCGGAACTAGCATGTGATGTTTTAACACTTTGTTCTTGTGCCACGGTGATCATGGAGATGTTTATTAAAATGGAGGTACCCAAAATTGAAAGCAACCTGGATTGATGAACTACTATAGAAAGGCTGCTTCCCTGCAGAGTCACTTGGACCTGTTCTGATTTGGTATGAAGGTGAAATAAATGTTTATTCTGTTAAGAAACTGAAAATTTGGTGCTGTTTGTTACTACAGCAAAACATAGCCTACCCTGACTGAAACAGTGGAGGAGCTGGGGTTGAAACCATTTCTTATTGAGGTGTAAGTCAATTTCTTTAACCACTGGGCAATACTGCTTCTCCTTACTTCTTTATCCAAGGAAACTTTTTAGAAGTTGTAGCCCTGGAAGGATGAGAGAAGGAAACAACAAAAAAGTGCTAATCATGAGGACTATTAAAAAGAGTTAAGAAAGGGATTAGTAGGAAATTGTGCCTATTTTTCCTTTGCTCCACATATCAGTCAAAAAATAAAAGAAAATTAAAAAGAGGCAGCTTTAGAAAAAATATTTATAGATTGGGTCTACAGGAATTTTGCTCTTGGCCAGGGAATTAATTGTGGCTGCTTCTAACTGAAAATAGTTTTGCAGCCCATCTTGAGAGGAGCATAAATGGGAATGCTGCCTGCATTGGAAGAGAAGTGCCAAGCCATAGCCCTTCGGACAGCAGGACAGAACCTCCATTCTGAGCATTGTCTCCTGAGTGGTATGTCTCTTTCTTGGTTCAATAAGAACACTTTTTTGGTTTAAAATTGTTCATTAGTCTTAGCCAACTCCTTGTTTCAGCCTTCTATCACCCACTACTCTCAAATCCCAAGGATCGACAGGCCGGGTCTTTGTATCTAAGTTTGGAAAGAACCAGGTAATGAAGTCAGTGTCCATGTTATCTAAAGACACTTTGTATAATAAATCACCCAAGGTTACGAGGAAACTTGAGTTTAAAGGGATTAAATTAAAAAAGAGGCTAAAATTACCTCTTTTTTTTAAAGTGAGGAAGATAATACTTTCTATTGAAAAAACAAAGATTTGACAAAGAAGGTGAATATGCTCATGCATTCATACACCCACGGTTGAGAACATAAAGGGCTTAATCCTACCCACATTCCCAAGCATGTGTACATGGGTCCCCAAACCGGGAACAGCTAGGAAAAGAGTTGCTAATTAGCATCATGTTTATACATTTATTGTCAACTATAATTACTTGTTTATTAGAACAGAGGCTTCCCTGTTTATTATAGTCATTATGGTCTGTCAGTAAGAGATAATGTGGTTGAATTTCACAAGTCTGTGCAAATTGTGCAAGTCTTCCCAGCCCTAGATGGGGCCAACTCTCAATGAAAATGCTCAGAGAAGATAACGCTCAAGAAGACATCGGATTTTAGTTCAGATAATAAGGAGCTGTGCTGCCCAATAGAAGTGCAACCTTTCTCCTAAGTAAGGAATTTGCAGGTAACTCCTTATTTATCACTAACCCATGTTTCTCTTCAGTGATGTTGATGCCAGGCATTATACAAGGCACTCACTCAGTATGTGGGTTTTCATTTCCATTCTTGCACAAGCCTCTAATGTAGGAATGAACACTTCCATTTTCTAGGTAAAGAAATCAAGGCTCTGAGAGGTTGAGTGACTTGCACTGAGGAGCAAGTCTAGGGTCCAGGTCCAGATCCACGCACTGTTCATTGTATACGCAGATACACTCCCCACTCACCTCCACGTGCCACACGTAATTGAATTAGAAGATGACATTGTGCTGCTATAAACATAGACATGCATGTATCACTATAGTATGGATAGTGGAGTAGGACCTGACGGAAACACGCCAAGACCTGTGTGCATGTTTGTTTGTATGACTTTGAACTTCAGTATGATGTACAATTGCAACCCACCAATAAAAGTGTGAATATATATATATATATATATATATATATATAATTTTTCACATGGCCAGTTTTTCCATGTACTTAGTTGCAGGGTTGTATCTGAAGGGGAATTTCTGGGAGGGCCAGGCCCAGGAAGTAGAGTCTCTAGAAGGAAAGAAGAGGCATGATAACATGTTAAGAGGGGGCTACTGGTGATGAGAAGAGGCTGTGCTGTTTGCTGAGGAAATCAGAAAGTATGGTGTATCCCTGGGGAGTTGGAAGACCAAAATTTATTGGTTTGGCTATTGTGGATGGAGTAGGTCAACCGGGACATTAAAAATCATTAGTTGGGTCTCTGATTACATTGAATCCTTTTTGCTTTTACGGATGTTCTGGGGAGCAGAGGTTGTGGCCCATAAATGGTGCTGTGCATTGTGTGGCCTCTGGTGTGTCAGCACCAGGAGTGAGGGGTGGCTGTGATCATAATGGAAATAGCTGGCTGTTACCGAGAGTTATGTGCCAGAGCCCATGCAAAGTGCTTTAGATTAATTTTCTCATTTAATCTTTTCTCAGCTCCATGAGGTGGGTTCATTTTGTTTGCAGATGAGGAAAGAAGCAGAGAGGTTAAGTGAAGTGGCCAAGGTGTCACAACCATGAATTATCAAAATCAAGACTCAGTGCCCCACTTTATCTGGATTAACAGAGGTAGGAAATGGGTCCCATTGACTCAGTACTCCTTATTATGCTGGCCCTGGCTTATGAGACTGTATCCTGGATTTCAAGAGACAACTTTGTTTCTTGTTACATTTTTATATTGAAGAATTTACTTATATACAGTAGAGTGCATGAATCTTAAATAGATAGCTTAATGGATTTTAAACCAATTATATATCCATATAATAGTTTTCCATTTTAATAACTGTATCAAATCTGAAAAGGTAAAATGACAAATATTGCAGAAAATGCAGTTATGATTTTCTCTAATCTCCAGGTAATGTTACTTAGATTATAGTCATACCGCATGCAGGAGTGTGGTACTGCATACAAATTCTTGTTATAATTTATAAAAACCAAGTCTCCCTTATCTTGGATGGTGTGTGAATCCAGATACTCAGGGCAGATGAGGTGCATAATCCAGAATGTTATAGGACTTTCTTGGTGCTTCCATTAGTTCTGTTTTATTTCTCACGCATAGATAAACTTTAGGGCTCTCTGCATAGGGGAGACTAGACACATTCTGTGAATTCCCCAGGAGAAGAGGGTATATACATTCAAGGTTTTATTATTGTTATGTAAGTATCTAAAAATCAATATTTCTATCTGTCTGGGTATCGATCTACATGTTCACATTGGGTAGCCATTTAAAACAGGCTCTTTTTAAAGCTATGTTGCATTAAGTGGGCCCTCTGTTAAAATGGGTTATGCGTACCTGGCTAAGGTTGTGGGATGTGGGTATCCTACACATGTGAGCTAGGGATGAGGTACATTCAGATTACTTTTTCTTGTGTGTGTGTGTGTGTGTGTGTTTGTGTGGTACTGGGGATGGAACCCAGGGGCCTTTTACCTCTGGGCCACTCCCCAGATCTATTTTATTTTTTATTTTGAAACAGAGTCTCACTAAGTTGCGGAGGGCCTCACTAAGTTGCTGAGGCTGGCTTCGACCCTGCAATTCTTCTGTCTCAGCTTCACAAGTACTGGGATTACAAGCGTCTGCCATCACTCCCGGCCTACAGATTACATTTTAATTAAGCACTACAGATGTGTGTGTTCATGTGCATCTTGATACTTATGATTTCATGCATAGTCACATTTCTCTCAAACAAGACAATGTGTCATCAGTGAAGAATCATCTACAGAGGGCTTTGTCCCCATGAAGGACAAATTCCTCACATTCTGGGAGCACTTGTGGAGTGCACATGTCACAAGAGCCCTGGAAGCACTGGCTGAGACCATCTCTTCTTCGACCCAGCCTAACTCTGAGCAGGAAGCTGCTCTCTCAGCACAATGGAGAAGCAGGTTCCGTCTATCATGTCCACTGTCTCATTGCAGGCTTATTGAATATTTAATAATAAAATTTGCTTTCCCAGAAAAAGGGCGTGGAGAGGTCTACACAGTTGTGGGTAGGGGAGGTAGGCAGCAGGGCTGGTGCTGACACCAAGCAGGCTGGCCACTCATGTCCCTCCCAGAGCATCCCCAAACTGGACACCCAGTAGATGGTTCGGAGCTAGGAGTGTGAAGGGAGAAGTGGTCAGCTGGGTGTTTTCAGGCACCCATCAGGAGCCTTAGCGAGGAAGAGGAAGTGCTGAACTCATATCAGGTAGCCCTGGCATGGGGTGAGATGGAAACCAGAGACTCATTTTTCACTCACACTGAAAAGCTTGGCTCAAATTCTCATTGCCTCAGTGTATTTCACGGAATGGCAAAGGTGGAAGGAATCACATTGATCTTTTGATCCTAAGCAGTATTTTACCAATTGGGAAACAGAAGCCCGGGTTGTAACCAGTCTTTGGAATCATACAGCTGATGAGTGGTGAAAATGTTTCTACTCTTGACTATTTCGAGTCTGCTCCCTACTCTCAGCAACCAAAGTGGTCTTTAAAAAGAATTAAAATCCATCACTTAAAGTCCTCCAGTGGCCTCCGTACTCAGAACTAATTGCAATCTCCTTACCCACTGTTACAGAACTTTATACAGGATTCTTGTCCTCCTCTCTAATTTCACCTCCCATCATCCTTCCCCTCATTCTCTTGCCCCTGACTGTTCCCCTAACACAAGGTACCTTTCCTGCCTGTGCTTGCAGACTTCCCAATTGGAACCTTCTGATGCAGATCTTCACATCATTAGTCCCCTCTCCCCTTTTGGGTCTAAATTCAGGAAAGACTTCCCTGCCCTTACTGTCTATTTTCTTCTGATCAACACACACGCTAGCCACTCCCCATCACATCACCCTATTTAGTTTCCTTATAACACTTATCACCATAGGAGTTAGCCTATTTTATTTATTTGCTTACTGATCCATTTTCTGCAGCAGGCTATAAACTTTATGAGGTCCAGGACTCCATCTGTCTTGCTCCCTACTAACACCTATCCCTGGGAATGGTTTAGGGCTCCAGTGGCAAATGAGTAAATCACTATTCAGCACATTTTCCATTTCACTATGTTGCCTCTTGATACTGATTTAGAATTTACTTTTTACTCACTCGTGCCTGGAGATGATGTTAACTCATGGCAGGGGAGTGGCTATCCCTGCTCTTATGGGGGATGACAGCTGGAGGTGGAACCCCAGCTCTGAACTTTATCTTCCAAACAGTGTTCTGAACATCACCCAAAATACTAGTAAAAAGTGCATATCCTAAATCCTACATGAGCCATACTAAATCAGAATCTCTGGAGGTGAGCATCTACTTAAAGGAACCTGCACTTTAACAAGCACTGCAGGTGATCCTTAAGACAACTCCTACTTCAGGGGTCCAAGCTCACCCATTAAGCATACCAAAATACTTTTTCTCTCATATCTATACTTGCATTTGCTTTATCAATGATCAAATTCTCTGCCTGAGGTCAGGGTAGAGTACCTTGAGGCACAGAAAGGATGGACATAATGATTGATGTCCTAAGTGCCCTTCTGTATGAGCTATTAATTGCTGTGTAACAAATTACCCCCAAACTTGGTGTGCCACTCTCATTTAGGGGTATTTTTCTGTTTACTAGATACTCCCTGAGAATGATGGGATAGGATGACATGAGTCAGGAGCAGAAATAGGAGAGGAAATTAAAATCCATTTCAAATTTCCCCTTGTCACTGGCTCAGTGAAAGGCTTGGATAAGGAGGAGGCTGGGAATACTGGTTAAGATGAGGCTGTAATATTGTTCTGGATTCTTATGATGCACAAGTAAAAGAGGACCAGGCTTAAAGGAATGATAACTGTGATGATGGTGCCCATAATCCATTCAACAAATATTTGTCGAGTAACTACTGCATGCTATCACTGACCTAGGGACATGGCATCAAACAAACAAACAAATCTCTACTCCATGAAGTTTTTTTTTTTTTTTGCGGTACTGGGGATTGAACCCAGGGGCATTCTACCTCCGCGGTACACCCCTGGCCCTATTTTTTATACTTTATTTTGAAACTGGGTCTCACGAAGTTGTGGAGGGCCTCACTAAGTAGAGAGAGAGAGAGAGAGAGAGAGAGAGAGAGAGAGCTGAGGCTGGCTGCGAACCCGGATCCTCCGGTCTCTGCCTCCCAAAGTACTGGGATTACAAGCGTGTGCCACCACACCCAGCTTTTCTTTTTTCTTTTTTCTTTTTCTTTTTTGGTACTGGGGATTGAACCCAGGGATATTCTACCTCTGAGCTATACCCCAACCCTATTTTATTTTATTTTATTTTATTTTTTTTGTGGTACCAGGGATTGAACCCAGGGGCGTTCTACCTCCGCGGTACACCCCCAGCCCTATTTTTTATACTTTATTTTGAAACTGGGTCTCATGAACTTGCAGAGGGCATCACTAAGTAGAGAGAGAGAGAGAGAGAGAGAGAGAGAGAGCGCTGAGGCTGGCCGCGAACCTGGATCCTCCGGTCTCCGCCTCCCAAAGTACTGGGATTACAAGCGTGCACCACCATGCCCAGCTCTACTTCATGAAGTTTAAATTCTAGAAGAGGAAGAAGAGGAAATGGAACAAAATGGTGCTAGAACTCTCCCTGTTTGGAGCATTTTCTTCTCATGAGTTCTTAGTTATTTGTGATTGGTCTCCACCATATCCTCAAGTTCAATGAAGGACTCTCAAAACTGTATCTCTTCCAACGTTTTCAGACTGATATCTACTCAAAATGGATGCTGGTCAAGAGGTAGTTATCTCTGTACGTGTGTTGGAGGCAGGGGCTGTGATAGTGTGCAGAGG
Source organism: Glis glis (assembly GCA_004027185.1). Classification (NCBI taxonomy): domain Eukaryota; kingdom Metazoa; phylum Chordata; class Mammalia; order Rodentia; family Gliridae; genus Glis; species Glis glis. The sequence continues at coordinate 15,408 of PVJS01008560.1, forward strand.
GCTTAAAATAACTACAATCATCGCCTAGTTTCTGTAGGTTAGGAATTCAGGCACAGCTGAGATGGGTCCCCTGGCTCAGGCGATTTCATGAGGTTACAGTCAAGATGTGGGCCAAGACCGCAGTCATCTGCAGGCTTACCTGGGAAAGGATCCATCTCCAAGCTCACTCACGTGGTTGTTGGCAAGATTCAGTTCCTCCTGGGCTGTTTTACTAAGAGCCCTGGTTCCTCATTGTCTGCTGGCTGGAGGCTATTCTTTGTTCTTGCTCACAACACAGTAGCTGGTTCCCATCAGAGGGAGGGAGTGGGAAGAGTCAGAGAGACAGTGCAAGCAAGGTGGGGACCAGAGTCTTTTGTACCCTGATCTCTGAAGTGACATCCCATTACTTTTGCTGGATTCTATTTGTATGTGTGTTTGTGGTACTGTGGATTGAACCCAAGGGTTTTCTACCTTGGGGCTACACCTCAGCCCTATTTTATTTTATTTTTTATTTTGAAACAGGGTCTTGCTAAGTTACTATACATTGGCCTCAAACCTGTGATCCTTCTGTCTCAGCCTCCCAAGTACTGGGATTACATGAGTGTGCCATGCTCAGTTGTATTCTATTTTCTTTGTGTGTGTGTGTGTGTGTGTGTGTGTGTGTGTGTGTGGTACTGGGGATTGAGTCCAGGGGCATTCTACCTCTGAGCTACATCCCCAGCCCTATTTTTATTCTTTATTTTGAAACAGGGTCTCTAAGTTGCAGAGGGCCTCACTAAGTAGCTGAGGTTGGCTGCGAACCTGTGAACCTCCTGTCTCAGCCTCCCAAGTACTGGGATTGTAAGCATGCGCCACCACGCCCAGCTGCTGTATTCTATTTAATAGAAACAAGTCATTAGGTCCAGCCACAATCAAGAGGAGGGGATTAAACAAGGCCATGACAGCCAGGAGGCAGGGATCATTGAGGGACATTCTAGAAGCTCTCTAGGACACCTTTGCTTGAAATTTGAACTATCTTTTGACATGAGACACAGTATGGCAGACAAATAACTATGTAGGGATTCCATGTGGTACCTGGAAATTTAATTAAAAAGGGAGTGTTGCATGGTAAGAATACAGACTTCAGGTTCAGGGAGGCTTCTGTTAGAGTCTCACCTTGGTGTTCTCCAACTGTATGACCTTAGATTTAGTTTCTTCAAGCTTCAGCTTTCTTGTCTGAAAAGTATGGGAAATAATACCTCTCATCTAAGGAGTTTTGAGGATCAAAAGAGCACTTGCCAAAATGTGAGTTCCTAGATTGCTCCCAAGAAATTCTTATTCAGTAGAGTTAGGGGTGGCACCTAAGACTTTCTGTTTTGAATAAGTACCCAGACGCTAGGTATGTATGAAGAGGTTGTGTGGCCTAGTATGTGGTAGCTATTAATAATTTGCATACAGTTCAAATAAGGTTACATTCATACAAGGTTTCACTATTAATTTCACTGACATGTATGGGGAGGGAGAAAGGGGAAGCAGAGGTGTGTATACAGAGGGAAAAACATCAAGTGATGTGTGCATGTATGTTTGTTTCATGTTGGATCTCATTATGATGTATAATTACATTGCACCAATAAAAGTATAAAATAGTAATTCTGTAATTATTCTTGAGGAGCTATGTATTTGAAGAGAGCCAAGTAGAGTATAGCAAAATTTGGGAAGGCAAATTATAGTAAAGATTAGAAGATGCAGGAATTCTAGCCCCAATCTGACAGTTTGCTTTGGGATCTTAGGATCAGAGCTGTCTAATCTTTCTGGACCTCTTTTTTAAAACAAAATCATCTGTAAAATTCCCTCTAGCCTTGGTACTATCTGTCTAGGTAAAGAAGAAGAACATCTAGCCTGGAATCCATTTAGAGCTTTTTGTTTGTTTGGAGAATCAAGTGCAATGACCTCCATAATGAATCTTTTCTGAATGTCTGTGTCTCCTAATGTTTCTTCCTATAGACGATTCCTTAGAGCCTCTCATTTCTCTACTCTTCTAATTTATATGACCCCAGCATCTCTGTATATAATGAAATATATCTGAAAACAACCTCGTTTAAAAGAATAAATCTATTAAGGAGCTGAGAACTTTCTGGCATGAAATGAAAAATATTGATTGCTTCCCACCTGTTAGCAATGAAATTTCATCCAGTTAATTAACCTGCTCAGCGATAAAGTTTATTTTTGCCCTTCACCTCCAGCTTCAAATCTTTAAAACCATTAAAACAAGTACCTGGTCAATGAATAAGTCTTCTCCCAGAGTGGCATTTAGGACCTTCTATAATCTGGCTCCAGCCTACCTTTCTGCCTTTGCTTCTTGCTACTTATCTGCAAGCACCTTCCAGCCCAACCAAATGGAAGAGTTAAAGTATTTGGTGTTTCTATTGCCAAAAACATGCTTCCTTCCTCTGAATTCTACATATTTTAACTCAGTTCAATGTCATTTCTTTTTTAATTAATTATTTTTTATTGGTGCATTGTAATCATACATCTTTATGGGTTTCAGGGTGATAGAAGTATACAGGCTTTCCCAGAACTCTGGCATCTATCTCCACCCCCCCCCACACACAACTCTTCCCACCTCTCCTAATTGCTGCCAAGCTGTAAGCATTACCTCCTTATTTTGAACACTCCTAAAACTTTTATACCTTATAGCATTTATTATTTTATGCTTTGTATTACAATTATGTACTAGACCCTTGAGGATGCAATTCCAACCAATTCATTTTTGTGCTCGCCATATCTTTCAACACCATTCCTTACCTGTGATTAGTGTTCAGTAAATACTTTTTGAATGCTTAAATGGAGACCCATTGATTTAGCATTTTCTTTATGGTTGTTTTTCCTCTTGGGGCTCACGATTCAACACCAACATAAGGAGAATCTAACTCAGTGAAATGTTTTTCAGGATTTTCTCTAAATTCAAAACAGAACTCTCAAGCCTCTTGGTCTTTCTAAAGACAATCTTCTTGTTTTTCCCTATCCTTAGCAGCTGTGTATGGAAATCTTTTCCTTTTCAGTGGAAGGATCGGGAAAAGCAGTCTTTCTGCGGATACCACCCATCTTTATAACTCTGAATCTAGGTTTCATATGACTTTTGTACCTCCAGCTCTGGTCTACTTGCACAACACACTTGGAACCAGCATTTTATGTGCATAAAACCCTAAAAATCAATTTTAGACAAAGCAGATATTCAGTCGTATATGAGAGCACTCATACATATGTGTCTAGATTGAAGGGGAGAAATATGTAGCTTCATTGAAACAAAGGGCTATTTATTCAGAGTTGTTTTCTTGATCACCTACTGGACTTCAGGTGCTGTGTTACATGTTGCTGACACAAAATATAAATACTGATCCCTTCAGGGAGCTCTGAGTCATATGAAGGGAAATAATCTTTGTAATGATTTGCACAATGCCAGAGGCTGATACATAGGTGATGTGGAACACAGAATAAAGAGCACAAATAAAGAAGTTTGCTTTTATAGCACAGTATCCATGTAGATAGCAATAATTTAAGTATCATTTTGTAGTTATTAAAGCATCAGCATCATTTGCAGACCACTCATCTTGGGCAGGATCTCAGCACCCATAGTGGGTACTGGAGCATGATTCAGATAAGCAGTCATGCAGGGTTAATCAAGACCCAGACATAGGTCTTTGCTTCTCAGAGCCTAGGAATGAATCATTCATGGAGATGTCAGCAAAGGGGTAGTTTTCTTATGATTCATTGGGCTGAACTTCATGCCAATGATATTTTGGTGCAGAGATTTTGCAGGCTATTCTGTCCATGGCTTTAGTGTTTCTAAAGGCATTAGCACAGCTGTGTAGATGACTCATTGGAATGTCTTCCTGAAGTCTATACCCTAGAGGTGTGTGTGTGTGTGTACATGCACATGCATGAAACAATCAAGAAATTCTAAATTTTAAATGACCAAAGTCTACAGCTGAAATACTGAGTATTTATACAGACCACTTTAAGTGGTCTTCTTTTTCTAGCTTTTCACACTTAGGGATACTTTTCTACTCACTATAAACTCCTTGAGAAGCATAGGGTAGGGGAGTTATAAGCAGAAAAAAGGAGAAGAAATTAAAATCCATTTCAAATTGCTCTTTGCCAGTGGCTCAATAAAAGGCTTGGATGAGGGAGGTTGGAAATACTGGGTAAGATGAGGCTGTACTATAACTCTGGATTCTTATGATTCACAATTGAAAGAGGGTTAGATTTGGAATGAGTGCAGTGCTATGGACACAGACATTTAACAAATATTTATCCTACTACATGTCATTGACTTAGGCACCTGGGATCAAAATGGACCAAAAACAAACAGAAAAAAACCCCACCCCTTCCATTGGAGCTTAAATTCTAGAGGAAGAAACTGTTTAAAAATGGTGCTAGCAGCCTCCTCTCTGCTTGAAGGTTTGAAGAATTTCTTTCTCATGAGGTCTTAGTAATAAGAGTGACTCAGTCTCCAGTAAACCCTAGCTTCTATGTCTAACTCACAAAACTTTGTTTCCTCCAAAGCTTGTAGACCCATGTCTACTTTAAATGTTTATCTGAACAGCGAAATGGACTCTGGTTGAGAGGGAGCTGTCTCTGTGTGTGCGTTGAGAAGAACGATTAATAGTGTGCAGGGGGCAGAAATCCTACAAACGGTACCATCCATGCTGACACTTCCCAGCTGGGGGAAACGCAGGCCTTAGTATTCAAATCACTCCCCTCCATCCTAGTTGCCTTTCTGCCTCTACCTTTCACTCTTCACTCCGCTCCCTCTTTCCTCCCTTCCTAAATCCCTCCCTCTCTTCGTTACCTCCCTTTCCTTTGGTCCCTCCCCATTGCCTTCCCTTGCACAGTTCTTTTCCCCTCCTCTGGCTCCCTCTCCCTCTAGCCTCTTTCCCTCTCGTCTCCTTTCCCTCCTCCATCCCTCCGCGGCGTCTGCGTCAGGCCCCCACTAGCGTGACGCGCGGGGTCTGGGTGGGAGCTGTCCACTCGTCCCGGGTGCTGAACGCAGCAGAGGCGGCCGCGGCCGCGGCGGTGGAAATAGCTGGGAGTCTTCTCCGCTCCAAGAACCTTGTTTCCAGTCCTCGGACCGTCAGCTTCCCGCCCCACCGCCTCCCATCCAGCACCACCCCTTTGGGAACTGAGCCAGGGGGGCAGCAGTCGCGGCGGCGGGTGCTGAGCAACGGCGGAAGACAACACCTGGCAGCAGCCCGGAATCTGATTTGCTTCCTTTCGGCTTTTATAAGAGATATATTTATATACGGTTTTGGGGGAGTCTCGAGGACCAAGCTGGAGCGAGTGCCGGCTGCCTCCCACCTCGGCCACACTGCTTCGCTTCCCCTTCCCCACCTTCAGCTGGCACCGCAAACAAGCCTTACCTCGTTGCATCTGCGAGGAGAGGTAGCAACCGCGAGCCCAGCCAGCCAGAGGCGGCGGAGAGGAGGGAGGGGCGGGTGGGGGTGGGGGCCGGGAGCCGGCCGAGGCCGCCTCGGTGGGGGTAGCGGGGCAGAGCTGCAGAGACCTGGCAGTCGCCCTCCTCCGCCCCCACCCACGAGAAGCACTCTTTCCTGGTCATTGGAGAACCGAATTATCACATTAGTATTATTTCGTTTTTGATCATCCCCCCTCCTTACTCCCCAGCCGCCCCCACCCTCACGCCTGCCTCGTCTCTGGTTGCATGGCAGCACTGCCCGGGCGCGGGGGCTCAGGGCCGGCCCCCCGGGAAGGAGGAGGAGGAGGAGGATCATGAAGCCCGGAGTCGCGACTGAGCCGGACGGCGGGCAGCAGCCAGAGGACGAGCCGGAGCAGCCCCCGCCCCGGAGACACCCGGACGCCGACCAGCAGTCGCCTCTGCCGCCACAGCAGCAGCGGCGGGCGCGGGCAGACCAAGAGCAAGAGGAAAGCGACAACGACCCAGAAGAGGAAGAGGAGGAGAAGGCGAGGCCCCTCGCACACCCGGACCTGCCCTTCGCCCAGCTCTCGCACCTCGCCCAAAGGGACCTTTGATGGAAACAAGGGGAGGGGGCCTCGGATTTACAGACTGCAACAGAAGTGGGCTAAGGGCTGAGATAATGTAACTATTCTTTTCTCCTGTCCCCTCCCACACGCCCCTCTTCTACCCCTTTTCTCTGCTCCACAACCCTCCCACCCCCATATACACACCCTCTAGCCAGGATCTTCATGCTCAGGAAGGAGGTGGCTCTGCGAGAGTTAAAGGATCTTTTCTCTTTCTCCCTTCCTTTCCTCCACCCAACCCCCTATTTCCCCACCTTTAATCGCCAAATTGGCTTTCTTCTCTTCCGTGTAGCCCTTTGGCTGCAGAGGCAAAGCACAAGCCCCTTGCTCAATTTCACCTGCAACCTTCCCTCCTCTACCTAACTGCTCTCTTAAAAGCAACTCTGGTGCTTCGGGGGGCTAATTGCCCCAGTTTCCTGCCCAGGAGAATTAAATCTTCTTCCAGCCTCCTCTCCTCCCCCACCTCATCTCCCTCAACCAGTCTCCTACTACCTGAAGAAAACTATCTTTTCTTTCTCACACATGCAGTCCTCAATTCTTCATTGAGCTACTTTTCTCTAAACCCAGCACAATCCACTCCAAATTTGATTTATAATCTTTCCTACCCCTTTATATAAAAGAAAGAGATTTACCACTGCTTTGGGATTTGAGAAGAACCCAGTAATCCCTTCCTGGGGAACTTTTAACTATTAGACCTTGATCTGAAGGCTCGAATAGCCCAGCCTCAATGCTTCTTTTATGGCCCTGCTTCTTCCAGTGTTCTGGGGTCAAAGGCAGAAAGGAGACACCTTAAGCAAAGCCTGAGGTTGGGTTGGGCTTCGAAAGCAAGAAAACTTTTTTGTTTTGCATTTTCCAGGTAGAGTTCAGAATCAGTGACTCACAGTTCTCACAATTTACTTGCTGCTTGGAGGGGTTGTAAGAAGAGACACTGAGAAAGGAGATTCTTCCAGTAACACAGAAACACTGTGGACCCCAAAGCCCATCCTCTCCCTTCTTCAAGGACTCCAGCTGCCCCTCTCGGGTTCTCTGCTTCCTGTGGGCACATGCTGATGCCCTTGGGTGGGCTGCTGTGGTGGTGGTGCTGCTGCTGCTGTGGCTGGTACTGCTGTGGACCGTGCACCCCAGCTCCCCAGATGTTGCGCCACCAGGGTCTCCTCAAGTGCCGCTGCCGCATGCTCTTCAATGACCTGAAGGTTTTCCTGCTGCGGCGCCCCCCTCCAGCGCCCCTGCCCATGCACGGTGACCCCCAGCCCCCCGGCGTGGCGGCCAACAACAACACCCTTCCGGCTCTGGGTGCCGGGGGGTGGGCAGGCTGGAGAGGCCCTCGAGAAGTGGTGGGTAGGGAGACCCCTCCTCTGCCACCCCCACCACCTTTGCCACCTTCTTCTGTGGAAGATGACTGGGGTGGCTCCGCTACAGAGCCACCTGCCTCCCTGCTCAGCAGTGCCTCCTCAGATGACTTCTGTAATGAGAAGGCTGAGGATGGCTACTCACTGGGCAGTAGCTTGGACAGTGGCATGAGGACTCCGCTCTGCCGAATCTGCTTCCAGGGACCGGAACAGGTGAGTCTCTTTTTTCCCTTCTACTGCTTCCTTGTGGTATCTCCAGGTCTTGCAGATTACTACTCGCCTGCTTGCCCTGGGGAATCATTATGCCAATGCTCGTGTCAAGGACTGTAAGTTGTAAGAGATCCTCAATGATATTACTTGTGGTTACATTTGCCCAATTGATGTCTGGCTCCTGATGGAATCTGTTTGGTGGTTCAGTTGTACTCTGGGTTTTGCATTTTCCTACCCATACTCATATCTTCAATTCCATTCCCAAAGTTCTATAAACATCTTTAGGATGGAAGATACAGAAACACTGTAATAAAGGGACTTGGTGGTACATTCATTCTTGTTGCCAAGAAATCCTTTTAGCTGATTTTTTGCTACTGACATTTCCCCCAGATCATCTTTGGCCTCACATTCTAACTTCTTCCCTCTCTGAAAGTATGACAACAATTTTTTCTTTCCCTGTTCTCATAGGTTGAAATCCAAAAAGCCTATTTTTTCACTTTGAGACTACCTTAGTTTGCTAAGATACCTCTTGGCAGTCTCAAGTTTTCCTATGCTGAAAGCAGGTAGGTAAGTTCAGGTGAGAATGAGTTTTAAGGAAATATGGGATCTTGTCATATCTATTACCTTACTTTAGGCCTACTGTGTGTTGACTAAGAGAGTCCCTTAAACTTTTGCCATCCAGGATAGGGGATGCCAAGTGTCTCATAGAGCAGAGCTTTCTCAAGTCTGGCAGGTTCTCCCTGCCCTATCCATTCAGATTTTCACAGATGCCTCACGTGTTACTCCACTTACAACCCAGTGTGCGTTCTTTTTAAGAGTCATGAACTGTGAAAACACTTTTCATAGACTGCCAGATAGAAAAGGCTCACCTGAAAATCTTATATGGTTATTGGTGCAAGAAGAGGAATATTCAATTCCAGCGGAAGCGGGGTTATGTGCTCACATCAGCGACCCCTTCAGTAGTTGCCTGAAGTGGAGGGAAGACTTCTGGGTGTGCCTTGAACAAGTGGCAGTGGAGTCAACTGCCACGCTGGTGCTTCTGGCGGACCCTGGCTCTTGTCGAGGCTTTGTGCCTTGCAGGCTTAGCTGACATTTTCATTCATTTTTTTTTCTCTTTATTCTGAATGGACAAAGCACTTCAGGGACCAGAGATGCCCAGGGCTGCAGCCTGGACATTTTGAGGGAAAGTGATAGAGATCTTAGTAAGAATAAATGTCTCCAAAAAACTGAGGGCTGGGTTCCTCCTTTGTGTGACCAGGATTAGCTGAAGAACCAAAAAAAAAATGTTCGAAGTTGAAAACTCCGTTTAGGTGAGAAGCTCCAGGTGGCCTGCTCAGTGCCTTTCTTCTAGCTCTGTGCTCCACTGCTAACCCTGAGCCCCTGGCAGTGCTCCAGGGTAGGGTGGCTTGGTCAACAGCAAGAGGGAGCCTCCTTTTGGGGTGCTCTGGGTCAGGATCTTCCCAATCAAGAGCTTCATTTTTCCAAAATAAAGAATTATTTAGCTTCCTAAGCTCCTAAGCTATCTATTTCTTTTCCCACCTGGCTACATGGCTCAGGTGTGCCTATCACAGGGGTTGCTGCTGGAAGTGTGTCTTCTGGCAAGAGCACTCTTGACTCTAGAAAATGGCAGGACTTGGAACATGTCCTGGGGTAATATTTCAATAAGTATTGTGTGAACTTCTTCAAATAGCTTTATGCTTCTTGGCCTCTTTTCCAACTTGTGTAAGACACCGTTTGTTGTCCTCTTCCTTTCAGGAGGGGCCAGAAGACAATGAGTGTGAACATAGCTTGGGAGAGATTTAATATATAATGAGTATGTATTTTGATAATGTATTTCTTTGAAAAAGAAAAGAAAAGGGGCCATTAACAATATCATGAAATGTTCTCATGCAATACAAGGTCTGGTCAGAGGTTAGGAGCTTTACTTTCTTGTTCACTATTTTTACTATGTGTCATAAATAAAGCATTAAATAAAAAAGCTAACACCAATAGAGGAATGGGTTCTCTTATTATGTGGGAGGCCTATGGGGCCATGTCTGTGTTAAGACCAAATCAAGCACTTCTTACACATGGTTATTCTGTTTGGGAGGTTTACTTTGTGCAGGAGCCAAGAGGTTTTAATGGGATTGTGTTATAGTGGTAATAAGAGTAATTAGATGCAGAAGACACGGTTTCCTGATTTCTTCTTGCTTTTCTTCACAGCATTTCAATAAGGGAGGCAGACAAAGGAGAAGAGATGGGGGGAAATTGTAGTGAAGGAAGGGAGATGGAGACAGAGAAGGAAAGAGAGGGGGATAGAAGGAGAAAGATTGGCGGGTGGGGAGGCTGGGATTTCTGTATTTCAGTTTCTGTTCAGAAAGAGAACTGTCCAGCAATTGTCTATACATGGTCCTGGAGGGAGAGAAGTCTGCAGTCTCAGTAACTGAGTGTCTTGGTCTTTTCCCTTCCCAAACAAAGGAACTAGAAACCTCCCCTCCCACCCATCACCTTAGTCGTTTGCTACTACTCTAGGAGCTTAAAGGCTACAAAAATAAAGACTTGGTTTCTTCCTGCAAAGGTCTTGCAGTATATATGGTGAAGGACAACAGGGCGATCTAGCAAACTCCACCTCTGCACACGTCTACAAAGGACCTTGCATTCATTCATTCATTCATTCATTCATGCATGCATTCATTTAACAAATGTTTATTGGGAACCTACAGTGTGCCAGATGCTATTCCAGGCACTAAGTATCCAGGAGTGAACAAAAGAGATGAGATCTTTGCTCTCTTGAAGCTGACATTCTAATGGAGACACAGAAATAGGCAGGTAAACTAGTAGATAAATAAGGTGATTTCAGATAGCCTGGGGTGCCATAATGAGACCAAGTGAGTTGAACCCAAAACAGAAAAATGACTTAGTCATGAACAAAAGGGAGGGGATGGGAAAGCCTTCTGAAAAATGTGTCCTCTGAGCTGACACTTCAACAATGAGAAGGACCCAGCAATGCACAGATCTGGGGAAGGGTATTCCAGGTGGATGAAATAGCAAGCTCAAAAGCCGGAATGTGAACAAGCTTAGCATGTTTGCAAAATAGATGAGAACACAGGAGGAGAGAGAGGGATGGGGTGTGAACCAGTACTTTGAGACCCACTTGACTCCATGCTAGAAAGTTACTGAGTAGCAGCCACTCTTTTTTTCAGTCATTTATTCATGGAAGACCGGGGTTAAGGACCCATGAGAGTGTAGGACAGGAGCCTAGCTGGCATTCCCACCCCCCGCCACTCTCCATTTGTGGTTGAAGCTGTACTGGTCCACCTCGAGGGACAGTGTACTATAGTGGGTAAGCCAAGATCTCCAAATCCAGACGGCCCAAGTTGGAGGGCTGAACAAGTTACTCAGCCTCTGTGGCCTTAGATTCCTCATTTGTAAAATAATAATAGTCCCTACTTCATAAGATTATTCTGAGTATCAAATCAGTCAATACTACAAGAGCAGTGCTGTCACAGTATTTTGTTATTGTTCCTATTATTTCAGATGCAAGGGAATGTTCCCCTTGCTTTGTTAAAGAAGCATGCCCCAGCTCACAGGCTGGCAGGAGGGATGGCTGCAGTCATAGAGTGCTTCTTTTGCACATACAATGCTCTGGGCACAGAGTGATGCTCATCTATTTCAACCACCAAAGTCTTTATTAAGCACCTATCTATGCCTTCTGCTGTGCTGAGCAGGGGCTGGAGACACACAGTAGATGTGGCCCTGCCCACTAGAATGTCACAGTCAAACCCAGACATCACAGGGGCTGACAGAGATCAAGAACATGCAGACGGTGAGCCTGAGTGAATTACAGTAATATCGGTACAAGAAAGAGAGGCCTGTTTAAAAGTGGCTAGTGGATGGGGTGCCTATTCAGAAAGACAGGAGGGGGGAGACTTGCTACCTTTTCCCCAATTAGTCAGAGAAGCTTCTCTGTTGCTGCTGAAGGCCATGTGAGAAGATATGAATTTTGGCTGCAAGGCTGAGGTTAAACGGAAGAGATGTGAGACACATGCTTCCTTCACAAAGAGGTGAAATCACCTCCCAGGCCAGGCAGCTGTGGAGAGCCTGGAGATGGGTCCAAGGATGCTATCCACCATGACACTCAGGAGCAGGTGGGAGGGGCCTGCTTTGGACCTAATAGAAAGCAGAAAGAGTCTGGAGGAGTTTAACAGGGTTGGCTGCCTTTCTTGCTTTTTGGGGGCTGGCTTCCCTGGAGTTCTGTGTGCAGAGGAGAAAAGAATAGTATGTAATGTCTCAGTCAGTGTTTTGGGTTACTAGGGAGTAGTATAAGAGCTTATTGGGGCTCGGGGGTAACCTGGAAACCCCAAGATACAATGAGAACCCTGGGAATGGAGATCAAGTAGAGCATTTTAGGAGGGACCCTTGGCCCACATACCCCTCTGATTCTCTTACCACCTCTGACTCTATCCTGCATCAAAAAATTTGGATGCACATAGATGGATACTTCAGCTAGAGTGACCAAGCTCTGTTCCTACCAACCCATGAACAGTGGTTTCTTACTCCATTCCCCTTCCCTGGGAGAAACGGTTTATGGATCTGAAGAAGAGAATCTTGCAAGTCTTGGGAAGAGACCATGGCTGTCTGGGCAGGAATTCTAGGGTCCCAGGTACTTGGAGCATGCTCTAGAAAAGGAGCATGGCTCCTTGAGTCTGCAGACCCCTCTCCTGCAGGAGAGGTGTGCCTGAAGAGGAGCCAGCGTGGGGCCCTCTAATATCAGGAGCGCTCTTGCCTGGCCCAAGAGAGGCATTAAAAAGGAACTGTAAGATCCCCAGAGGAAGTGACCTGTGTGTATTTGTTCATCACCCAATCATCGGCTTTCGACCCCGTGCCTGGCATCTGCTTCATGCTCTATAAGTAATTATTGAAATATTTGTGCAGCTCCACAAGCAGGGGAATTGGAGAAAAGAGAATATTCAGGAGAAAAATATTCACTGACATCAAATGCTGAAAGAATGTTCTGCAGAATAAGGCACAAAAAGGACAGTGCCGTGGCCAGGGTGGGGAGTCACCGGGGAAGCCAACTTGGCTCTTGATATTAGAAAGAACTTTCTATCAAAGTTGTTCCAAGACCGTATAGGTTGCCTTAGAAAGGCAGTTATATGGGTGACTGGGACTAGATGACCCTCAAGATGCCTTCTAAGAGTTGGAGTTCATAAATGAGATTGTTTGGGGCTCCAGAGAGATTTTCAATCTAAGCAGAAAGAAATGACCTCTCATCTCTCTCCAATTCAAGGACTCATCTCATACCAGGACATCTTGTCCCAGTGTATGTATTACATGGCATATACAAATGTGACTTCAGCAGAGATTTCAGAGAACAGCCTCTGTCCTTTGTTCATAGAAATCTCAAGTGGTTGGCAGTCACGTGGTTGCTGCAATTGTGAATTTTCACCATGCTCGTACCATGATAGGAGATCAAGCCCTTCGTGTTCGATAGGCAACAGATACCACCGTGGACCTAAGGATACAGAACCATCCCAGACATGGGGGAGCCCAATTACCACCCCCAATTTTTCCATTGTTGCCTTTTAGTTTCTACTTCCACCAATCCTGGTCCCACTTAAACGGGAAGCTCCAAGGACCCTTTCTTCATTCAAGGCTCTTAATAATGTTCTGACTGTTTATTGGGAGATGGCGTAAGGATGTTCAAACCTCACCATCAGGTTCATGGCTATTTCACAGATTTATCTACCTATTGCTTACATGCGCACACATGCCTACACATACACAAGAATAAAAAAGCGAGTGTTTCTGTCTCATATTCACAGACAGAACGCGGGATTGGTAGAGGGGAGACACCTGATATCTTGACAGTTAGGAGTAGTTCTCAAATCAGTTGTCTGTTGATCCTCCACATAATGTTCACTTTGGAGGAATTCTTCACTTCCCCACCGGCATCAGCTTGGGGTGTGTTGGCTAATTTATTGGGTGCAGCTTCTTGCTGAGCCCCTCATATAGACACTTACTTAATATGGTTGGTAGGGCAGGAGGTTGTGAAATATGGATTTCAAAAGATCCTGAGAGGAGAAAGGAGAGAGATAAGGAGTCTCTCTCTGCTCCAGCTGGTATGTTGGAGAAGCCCAGCTGTGGCCTGTGAATGGGGGAGGGGGAGTAGGCTGGAGGAGGAGGAGATACTCAAAGTGTGGGAATGAGTGAGCTGCTTCTTGCTGGGAAAGGAGCCAAGTTGGAAGTGAGCCCGGATGTAAAGGAGCTGGCAAGCAAGTGCTGTATGGCCTGAGCTGCATCCCATCCCCCTCCTGAGATGTATCAAATGTAGGTTAGGGTTTGTGTATGTATATTACCTATAGTACACATCTGATACCTCCCTCTGTGTATGTTAAAAGCAAAAGTGGGGTGCACACAGGGGAGACTGCCTCATGACAAAAGGACAAAATTGAATAAATTATAGTTTGAGCTCCAGGTAGATGTAAGATGTCAAAAAAAAAAAAAAGCGGGGAATCTGCAAATATAAGCTCTGTCTAACTTTGTGATCCAAGGAGTGAGTTTTTGCCCCATCAGAGGATACATAGCCCCAGTCTTGGACTCAGCTAATTGCTCTTACGAAGATTTATTCAGGGCCTGCCTGCAGAATTATCAGGGAGGACAGATTAAACTACTTTCCTCCATATGGAAAGAATGCTTTGACTGTGGCTGAAGAGAATCAACATCCAAAGAATCCTTTTGAAACAAACAACCCTTGTGGCTAGCAGAGCACTCTGCATGTAGTAGGGGCTTAGTATTTGTTGATCTTTTCTCCTCCCTCCTGACACACATGTTCACTCCAAATTAAGAGTGCTGTCTTTAGCCTGTAATATACCATGGTAGAAGGTGTGTGTGTGTGTGTGTGTGTGTGTGTGTGTGTATGCATCTGTGGGTATGTGTGTGTAGAAATTAAAATACCAAACAAGGAAGATATGGACCATCACTTGAGATCTCTTCTCTTCTTTCCTTCCTTCCTTTTACTTTTTTTTTCTTTCTTTGGATTGAACCCAGGGGCATTCTACCTCCAAGCTACACCCCCAGCCCTTTTTATTTCTTGTTTTGAAGCAGGGTCTCACTATGTTGCTCAGAGTCTCACTATGTTGCTGAGGCTCTCAGTATGTTGCTGAGGCTCTCCTAGAACCTGTGATCCTCCTGTCTCAGCCTTCTTCCAAGTACTAGAATTGCAGGCATGTACCACCATGCCCAGCTTTCCTTCTTCTTTTTTTTTTTTCTTTTTTGGTACTGGGGATTGCACCCAGAGGCATTTTACCTCTGAGCTATACTTCCAGTCCTTTTTGTTTTTATTTTGAAACAGGGTTTCACTAAGTGGCTGAGGTTCTCACTAAGTTGCTAAGGCTGGTCTTGAACCTGCCATCCTCCTGTCTCACTCTCTCAAGTACTGAGATTACAGGCATGTGCCACCACATCCGGCTGAGATCCCATCTCTTTTCTGATTCTATAATGACAAGTAGTGATGATTCTTGTCCTAGTAACCATAGTGATCATTACTCCAGCTTGAGACCCCTTGGCCAACAACAGACCTTTCCTCGTTCTATTGCAGAATAATGGGAAGAACATGGGTCTTGAAGTCCAAGGACCACGTATTTCATTCCCACCTTGGACCCTTCCCAGTTGGGTGATCTTGGGCTACTTATTTAACTTCCCTGGATCCAGGTTTCATTGTTTATAAACAAGGGATAGAGTACTGAGTTTGAATACTTGTAAGAAGTTGACATGATGTGTTAAAAATCTAGGTAGACAATAACTGCTTATGGGATGGGAGTGACGCTTACCTCATTCCACCTGTGTGTCTCAGGGACCTGGAATGGGACCCCCAGGTCACTCAGCTACGTTCCCTACTACCCTCTCACTACAGCTTTAAAAATCAGACACTCTAAAGCTATGCTTAGATCACAGTAAAATCCCATCTGATTTTGTGCCTGACCATCAGGAACATATATAAGGTCCCAGTGTCTCTGTCCAGCAGGCTTTCTGACTGTGTTGCCTGACTCTGCTCAACTCTGTCCTCTCCTCCTTGGTTCCCTCACTCCCAACTTAGTCCTCTTTGTCTGTCTCCATCATCACCCTGTACCTGACAGATCTTTATTAAGTAGCACTATGCTTGGCAGCAACTGTGCAGAAAGACACTTTGCTGGGCTGAGTCCCCAGAGGCCAGGAGCAGAGCAATTGCATAGAGGAGCATCAGAAGCATGTAGAAGCATGAGAGGACATGCCAGTCCAACACAGGAGAGATGGCAAGGGGCTTGCATTCAGGGCCATCCCTTGACTACTGCTTCAGAGAATCTGGGATGGGATGGAAACTCCCAGGCAGTTACTATATTACATAATGTTGATTTACAATGGAGAATGTTGTTCCTCTTCAGTTTGCACTCATGCCTTGTGATTAGGTCCAGGGGAAACATCTCATAGTAGTAATAACATGCATTTAACACCTTCCTAATGCTGTGAGTATCCTTTGTAAACAAAGGGAGGAAGCGTCAGACTCAGAGCCTTTGGACATACACCAACATCTAGCTGTAACTTGTTAATTTTGTTTTGTTTATATTTGTGTGTATCTATTTTTTTAACTAGACTTTATTCTTTAGAGCATTTTAATGTTCACAGTAAAATTAAACAGAAAGTACAGAGGGTTCCCATGCACTCCCCGCCTCTCCACCATCAACATCTCCCACCAGACTGGCGCATTTATTACAATTGATTAACCACATTGATATATCATTATTTTACTTTTGTATTTATTTTTATTTTTTCATGGTACCTGGGATTGAACCCAAGGCCTCATACATGGTTGGCAAGTGCTTTACCACTGAGCTACATTCCCCACCCTTTTAATTTTATTTTGAGACAGGATCTCACTAAATTGCTGAGGCTGGCTTCGAACCTGTGGTTCCCCCCGCCTCAGGCTCCCTCATAGTTGGGATTACAGGCATGTGCCACCATGCCCAGCAACACATCATTGTCACCCAAAGTCCATAGTTTACATTAGACTTCATTCTTGGTTTTCTACATTCCAAACATTTTAACAAATGTATGACTTGCATTCACCATTATAGTATCATACAGAACAGTTTCCTGCCCTAAAAGCCTGTTCACTACCACCTGTTCACCATTCTGCCTCCACCCCTAAACTCCTGGCCATACAGTTTGGCCTTTTCCAGAATGTCATATAGGTGGACTCATACAGTGTGTAGCCTTTTCATATGGCCTTTTCAGTTAGTAATATGCACTTAAGTTTTCTCCATGTCTTTGTGGGGGGTTTTGTTGGTTGGTTGGTTGGTTGGTTGGTTGGTTGGTTGGTTGGATTTTTTTGTAGCTTGATAAAACATTTCTTTTTAGTACCGAGTAATATTCCATTGCACAGAAGTCAAATAGTTTATTCTTTATATGACAGATGATTATGGTAGTGACAGAAAGTCTCCTTTATTTTATTTATTTATTTTTTTGGTGGTACCGGGGATTGAAACCAGGGGTATTCTACTTCCAGGCTACACCTCCAGCCCTATTTTTTATTCTTTATTTTGAAACAGGGTTTCTCACTAAGTTGCAGAGGGCCTCACGAAGTAGCTGAAGCGGGCCGAGAACCCGGATCCTCCGGTCTCAGCCTCCCAAGTGTTGGGATTACAAGGGTATGCCACCACGCCCGGCTTGACAGAAAGTCTCCTTTAGAACAAATTTATTGAAGTAAAATTTGTGAGAGATTTAGGGATAAATATTAAGTTGAAGAAAATGATGGTGTATGTAGAATACATCAAAAATGAAAATGACGACCAGGCGTGGTTGCACATACCTGTAATCCCAGTACTTGGGAGGCTGAGACAGGAGAATCACAGGTTTGAGGACAGCCTCAGCAATGTAATGAGTCTCTCAGCAAACTAGTGAGACCCTGTTTCAAAACAAGAAATAAAAAGGGCTGGGGGTATAACTCGGAGGTAGAAAGCCCTGGGTTCAATCCTCCATACCCTACACCACACACATACACACACACACACACACACACACACACACACACAGAGTAAATGGTTGAAGTTTGAACAATGCTGACCTGAGCTGCACATCTCAAAATAGTTCTGAAGCATTTGTGAACACTAAAAAATACTGAATGAAGGGGATAAAATGCAGAGTTCCAGGCCCTGGTCCCAGTGGTTTCTGGAATCTGCATTTTCAACCACTGGCTTTGGTAATTCAAAGTTAGGTGATTTCTCTAGGAATACTGTGTATTAGGAAGCAGCCAAATGGGGAGAAGAAATGCATCCACCAGACCTGAGATACTCAGACAGATAAGGAACTATGGACCCTGGAGGAGGAGGGAGAAGCTATATGATAGGGCACAGGACCATGAAACTGGGAAGGAAGTGACTTGTGTCGCCCAGCGCAGAGGCAGGAAGAAATGGCTTTTGCATCTCTCACTTTCCCTGCCTCAGTGATCTGAGAGCTGCAAGTTCCAGATGGGAGAGCCACCAGATGGAAAAGTCTAACCCGCCCAGGATTGTGACACTAGGGAGATGCTCACTTTGCGTTAAGACACCGCGGTTTGGGGGTTTGTCTGTTACCAGTTATTGTTAATTTCCCTGACTAATACAACCATCAATTCCCACTCCTGAGTTTTGTTCAGAGGGTGTTTGAGTGAAGTTGAATCAGGGGCTTCCCTGGGGAAGTCCAGGGATCCCAGAGCAGAGCAACAGATGGCAAACAGCTCCATCCCTCACAACTCGCTAAGTACCGATGGTGCCGCGCTTCCGTTCCGATGACACATCTCTGTTGCCTACAGTTCACTGGCTGTATCTAGGAACATGGATCTGCCTCACAGCAACAGCGATGGGAAGTGTAATCCTTCTGGGTGCCTGGAAGGAGGAAATACAGAGATGAGTGAGTTCTAGAACTCTCTCCCTCAACAGTAGTAGTACCTCTCCCTTCCAGTAGTTGGGAGAGTTGAATCACATACCACAGGGTGAGCATTTGGAACACTGCCTGACCCTCAGCAGCAGTCAATGCATATTAGTCATTATTGCTATTATTTCCTCGTTTGTAAAGGGAGGAGGTTGCACTTGGGAATTCCCAATCCCCTTCTATCTCTGCTGTCCTTCTTTGGGCTGTATCAGGAGGAAAAGCAGTATCCGAGGCTGGTAGAAATCCAATTTCTCCTTCTACCAAAAGAAGAAGTCTCCCTAGAAGAATGGCTGTAAAAGAGAGCATTCAAGATTAAACTGGGGCAAGAATTTGGAAAATAGGAAATGAAGACTATTTCAGGCATAGGAACCATGGAAACAAAGAGTCAAAGATACTTTTGGAGGAAATTAGCATGGTGGATAAGAACATAGGACTTGCACTCTTGGTCTTAGCCAAGAGGCTGAGAAGCTGGACTGTGGGGCTTTCAGAATCAGACCTTCAAATCCCAGTGTTGCTGCGTAGACACATGGACTTCGGTGAGCCACTTACAGACTCAGAATCTTAACTTCCTCCACTGTAGAAGGAGAATGATAACAGTACCTGTCTCAGACATTGTTATGAGGCTCAAATGATATAATACAAAACTCAGCATAGTGTGTAATGCAAGCATACAATAATTTACAAACACACAATAAACATCCACTCTTTTTGTATGTGTGTATGTTATGTGTGGTACTGGGAATGGAACCCAAGGGCATTCTACCTCTGAGCTACACCCCCAGCTCTATTTTTTTTTTAAATTTTGAAGCAGGATCTCACTAGGTTGCAGAGGGCCTAAATTGCTGAGGCTGGTCACCAACCTGTGATCTTCCTATTTCAGCCTCCCAAGTACTGGGATTACAAGAATGCGCCACCACGCCGGCTAAACATTCACTCTTGATGTCATTATCTGACCTTGTCACTCTCTGTTGTCTTCTTCAAACTTTCTTTGAGAATTTTTGCCTTGGTCTGTACTTTTTTTTTTTTTTTTGTACTGTGTTGCTGACCGCAGAAGGAGCTGCCTACATATCATAGGATAAATTAAACTAAATATACCCATGCATTACCTGTAAACTAAATAAGTTGTCTCATAGACATACAAACTATTTTTCAAGTGTATAGGGAAGCCATTGTGTTGAACAAAATCTAAAGCATCCTTCAATGTCGTGCACTTTCTTGTCAATAAATATATTCTTAATCAAGACATACTCAAATTATAACTATCATCATTTGAGGATTTATCAAACTTTTTGAATACTAAAAGAGGTCCAAGTTGAGGGACATTCTACAAAATAACTGGCTAGTAATTTTCTTTTTTTCTTTTTTTTTTTGCAGTACTGGGGATGGAACCCAGGGGCATTCTACTTCCAAGCTACACCCTCAGCCTTATTTTTTTATTCTTTATTTTGAAACAGGGTCTCATTAAGTTGTGGAGGGCCTCACTAAGTAGCTGAGGCTGGCCGCAAACCTGGATCCTCCGGTTTCAGCCTCCCAAGTACTGGGATTACAAGCGTGCACCACCACACCTGGCTTGGCTAGTACTTTTCAAAAAGGTCAAGGACATGAAAGATGAAGAATAATGGAGAAACTATACCAGATTGGAGGAGTCTAAGGAAGTAAGCCAACTAAATACAATGTGATATCTGGATTGGATTCTGGACCAGATGAAGGGCATTTCAAAACACTCAACTAGTGAACTTGGAATAGGATGTATAGAATAGTTAGTAGTCTTCTTTCAAGGTTAAATTACTGGTTTTGGTTATTGTGTTATGGTTATATGAAATGTTAACCTTTGGGGAAGTTGGGTGAAGGATACATGTGAACAATTTGTGCTATATTTTGTACTGGATATTAAACCCAGGGACATTCTACCTCTGAGCTACACCCCCATCCCTTGTCTTAAACTTTTTTGTTTTGAAACAGAGTTTCACTGGTAACTGAGAGTCTTGCTACATTGCTGCATCTGTCCTCCAACCTGTGATTCTTCTGTCTCAGCCTTCCAAGTATTGGGATTACAGGCATGTGCCACCACGCCTGGCTTTGCATGTGTTTTAAAACAAGTTTGAAATTATTTTAAGATGAAAAGTTAAAAAATGAAAATAATTTAAATGGGAGGAAGTTTCACAAGCTTGGAAAAATTGTGAATTTACTAGTATAGAAAAAGAGTATGGATTTGGTGGTTAGAAAAACCTGGGTTAGAATCCAGGCTTTAGCATTTCCTAGCTCTGTGGCTTTGGTAAAAATCAATCAATTCCTCTGAACTTCGGTGTGCTTTATCTGTAGCATAGAGCTAATAAAAATAAAGACGTTGAGGAATTATTCTGAGAATTTAAGTAGACATCACCTAGCACAGTGCCTGACAGGGGCTCAGGAGAAACGGTGCTTCTCTTCCTGGCCTCTCCTTCCCCGTTTTTCAGAGTGGATGATCAGCATGCTTCCCTCCTTTCTCCAGGTGTGAGTCCTGTGTATGATGCACCTTAGGAGTGACAGGGTGACACCTGAGTAATGCAAAGTGTTGCGTGGGCAGGAAAGTTTTCCCAATATGGGAACTTATGCATGTAAATAGAGTTAATAACCATCATCACAAACAGCATTGGCCATTATGTGATGTTCTTTAACACTTTCTAACTTGATACCCCAAAAGGAGCCACTGGCACTTTGAGTGTGGGTTGTATATTTTGAGTCATCCTGTGGCGATTCCTCCAGGATCCACAGATTTAAGCCTCCTTGGAGCAATGTGCTCCTTTAGAAAGAAAAGCTTTCCAGTCCCAGGTCTCACAATGTGTTTAGGAAACAGCTGCCAAAACCAGGCAGCCGCAGGTGAATGCAAGCAGGCGTGAGTGGGTGTGCAGAGGTGGCGCTCCTATTGTGAGCGTGCTTGTGGGTGGGAGTGAGTGAGAGGTGGGGGATGGGCATGTGTCTGGGCATGAAATACAGTATTTAATACAGAAGAAAAAGGCACTTGTGGAGGTTGGTCCATTTAGATGCTCTTGCCTTTAACACATCTTTGTTCCAAAGAGAGCCCAGAGGCTCTGGTCTTTGCAGTCGACACTGACATTCTGCATAATACTTGCTGCCTTGTTTCTCATTTTAAAAGAGTATGTAGTATGATTTTAAAGATTCCCTCCCCCCCAAAAAACCCTCCCTCTTATTGGGAAATGACCCTGGAGAGAGGTTCCTCATGATTTCAATTAATTTTCATCCTTCATACGAATGCAATTCAAGTCAAAAATATCTGTTCGACATCATGCCTGGAGTTTGCTTTAAAATAATCCAGTGACTATAGATGAAATGAGATTGGCCATGCATGCAATTGCTGAAGCTGGGTGATAGGTACATGAGGTTTATCACACTACTATTCTTACTATTTTTATATGTGTTTGAATTTTTATCATAATATTATGAAAATAATAATATTGTTTGGTTAATGTGTTACTCAGCTTTTTGTTGCTATAAAACATACCTGAGAAAATCAACTCAGAGGAGGAAAGATTTATTTTGGCCCACATTTTCCAAGGTTTCAGTCCATGATTGGCTGTCTCCAAGGCAGAAACATCATGGCAGAAAGGCATGAAGGAAGAAAGCTGCTCAGTTCATGGCAGCCAGGAAGCAGGAAGAAAGAGAGGAAAGAGCCCTCAATAAGACATAGTCCCCAAGGGCAGGTCCCCAATGATCTACTTCCTCACACCACACCCCTGCTGCCTATAGTTTCTGCCTCCTCCTAGTAGTCCCTTCAAATTATTAATCCATCAAATGGATTAACCCATTGGTGAGGTCAGAGCCCTCATGATCCAATCACTTCCCCAAAGCTCCACCTCTGGACATCTGAAGACTTGGGGACCAAGTCTTCAACACATGAACTTTTGGGGGACATTCCAGACCCAAACCATAACAGTTAATAAAAATGTTGCAGAAAGATAAGTATTAAACAGCTTTTATGAAAAGGCAGATGGAGATAGCTAGGGGTAGATAAGGTGACTTTGGGCACAATTATCCTGAGGACCAACCAGGGTCAAAGACAGACAGGACCTGAGCAAGTCCCATGAGGGGAATAAATTTGCTCCCTGAGGGGAATAAATTTGATGACCTCTTCAGGGATCTTTTACCCTCAAAGGTTATGATTTAAAGATGAAAATATCCTATTGTTCATTTCCTTCTGTCTACCAGTCCTGGTGGCAGCAAAAGAACTATTTTGACCATTCCCTCAGCAGACATTGAACACAACTGGGCGTCTGGCTCTGGGAATACAGAAGTAAGATGGGAGCTCAGAGTCTAGTGCAAGAGACTGGTGTGCTTAAGACACAATCGCAAGACAATGAGATGAGTGCCTGAGACCAGGGTTGCACACATTGTGTTCTGCACAGGAGGGATGGCTAGTACTTCTTGGGAGAGCTGGAGAAGGACCCCAGAGATGCTAATCATTGAGTGGCCACGTAGGCATGAGTAAGGTGGAAAGAAGTTAAAGGTATTCTTCAGATGGAAGAGCATACCCAGGTACGGAGGTGAGAGAATGACCCTGACTCTTCTTACCAGAAACATATTTCTTTTTACTTGGCCTAATCCTCTATCCCTCTCATATCTTTTCAAATTGCCCTGCTATGCTTTAAGGTGCAGTATAGTCTCCCTCAGAGAGCTGGGTGGTTACTGAGTGAATGGGGTGCATTTACTTCTCCTTAGTGACTAGTCCTCTCAATGCTAGCTTTTCTAGGCTTGGTCTTAATGGCTTCTCTGTAATAGGAGCCTAGTGGTTTGGCTGTGTTTGAGAACCACCTGCCTGGGAATAGTAACTCCTCAAAAACTCTCTTGGTTGATTGAGTGGAAATTATATCTGGAAGCTTCCAAAGAATCTGGAAGAACCCTTGTGAATACAGAAGCTTCCTTATTCTTTAACACATGAAGAACCACCAGTTCATATTTCTGTGATTGGGAGGGAAAAGCAAAAATTATTTTCCTGATCTTTAAAAGAAAGAAACCAGGATCCAAAGAGGTAAGCTGACATGCTCCAGATGGAAGGCCAACCACTAAGCTGGGGTCTCCTGCTCTCAGACTGGGAATTACCAGTGAAAACATCGGCACCTTACAGAAGGAAGAAGCTATTCCTTCTTCCTCCTCTTTTCCAGCCTCAGAACTACTCATCCATTCACCTCCTAACACATTAATATATTGTCATTAAGTGTAAAATGTTTAGAAAATGGAAGAGACAAGGGAGGGAGAAAGGATGGGAGCAGGGTGAGTTTATAGCTAATTTTATTTTCCAGTGAATTTGGAGCTAATCCTATAACTATTATTTCAACATTTATAGTTGAAATCTTTAAAAAAAAATGTGAATCCACTTTACAGTGCATTTGGACAGTGCCCAAGACTTCTTTTATGTTCAAAGACTGTTGTTTAAAGCTAGGCTCTGTGGTTATAGAAGGCACAGGAAATGAAGTTCTAGCTTCACAGACCACAGGATATCTTGTAGAAGCTGGTGGGTGGGTTTGATTTAAACTGTGATAACCAATTTGTTTTGTCTTCTCCAACGCGAATAAAATTTCTAGTTCATTCATTCAACAAATGTTTATTGAGCAGCTGCTTTGGGTCAGAACTATGTGGAAGATTCTGGAGATCATGGTGAACTGGAACACAGCTCCTGTGGTCTTGAAGCTTTGCCAGTCATGTGACTACAAATGGGACAATTAAGACACGATATGGTCAGGCCCCAGGACTGTGCAAAGTGATGTGGGAATCTAGGCTAGAGGACAGGGAGGGCTTCTCACTAGAGATATCTATGGTGGACCTAAAGTTGGCCAAGTTCAGAGAGTGGAAGACATTCTAGCAGAAGAAAGAGCTTCTCCAAAGCACTAAGGGAGGAAAGGAGTGACACCCCAGGAGGAATGGAAAGGCCCAGTGTGCGTCACTACACAGGCCCTCACTCCTCTCCTTTTTCTGGCCCTCTGAGGAAGGGGGACACAGGGGCCCCTCCACTTAGGATGATCACCATGGTAACAACCACCTCAGGTTGCTTGGTTGGGGGAAACAGGTTGACAAAAGGGAATATGAAGCCCAAGGACTCTATCTAACTGTGCTGAGGTTCCTCCAATGCTTTTGGAAAACAGTGACTCTTTTAAAACCCAGGCACACTTTTATTTCAAATCTTTCACCTACAGGCCATTTTCTGAACAGAGAGCCAAAACATGATGAGTTAGTCAGTTTTTGTCACCATGACAAGTACCTGAGAAAAATAACATAGAGGAGGAAAGATTTCTTTTGGCTCACGGTCCAGAGGTTTCAGGCCACGGTTGGTCGGCTCCATGGCTCTGGGCCTGAAGTGAGCAGAGCATCATGGCGGAAGGGCATGACGGAGGAAAGATGCTCAGCTGATGACAGCTGGGAGAAAAGAAATCTTTCCAGGGCATACGTCCAGTGTCCTACTTTCTCCAGCTAGGTCCCGCCTCCCAGTACTGCATTCAGCTATCAATGGACTAATCAATAAAATGGATTAATCCACTCATGAGGTCAGAGCTCTCATGACCCAGTCATTGCCTAAAAGCCACACCTTTGTACACGTGAGACTTGGGGACATTCCAGATCAAAATCATAAGAGACGATGTCAGACCTGTGGCACCTGTCCCTTAGTTTTTCCAGACCTTTGGCTTATCTGGTTTTCCCCATGTCTCTGGGCTTGTTCATACCTGTGGGGACCTTGTAGACACAGAACCACGGTATTATATTTGCCTTTTGTTTTTTTTCCTTTTAAAACGATCATTTCCCAGTTGCCATCAGCATTATTATTACCTACCCTCATGCTAGAGGATGTTAACAGGATTTATCATGTATAGAATAACATACTTTGAGAATAGAACCTCCCTTCATTTTTAAGATAAGAGAATCAAGGCCCAAAGAGAGTAAGTAATGTTTCCATGATACTGTAGCTTACGGGCTAGAAGAGAAGTCCAGCAGGGTAACAGGTGATCAGGTCCTGATAGTGGTACAGACAACGTCCTGGTGGCCTTGGCTTCTTGGAGTTTTATTGGAGCTCTTGCTGTCCCTCTGCTTCATCCTCTCGGATATGTTGACAATGTCTTGATCAACTTTCAAGTCCACCGCATTTCTGCTTCAAACATCCAAAGATGCCCTTTTTCTTGCACTGGACTCCCAACAGTAATATCTGTTCTTTGCCTGTTGCCCTCTATAAACTCTATGAACTCTGAATAAGTAACCTTGAGTGAGGTAAGGGTATTGGTAGATGTATAGCCATTCTGCTCCAGGAATATAATAGAGTCTTCCAGGACAAAACCGTGTGATAGATGTTGTCATCTCTTACCCCCGAGTGGAGGAGAGGTCTACTTAGAAGTCAGGTAAGTTGTTTGTTGGTTGTGTGGCTGGGATTTGGATTCAGGGCTCCTGACTCCAAATTCAATGCTCTTTATACTATTTAATTAAATATGATTAAATTCAGTAGCTATTTTCCAGGCACTGTGATTTTTCAGGGGCACAGCTAGCCCTAAATAGGTAAATAGATAGGCTTCCCTCTCTCAATGACCTTTCAGTCTAACAAGAGAGACAGTGTGTGAGCAATAATTGTCATAAAGATCATGGTGGAAAGATGTCCTGGTTGAGCTTGGGCAGGAAGGAGGGAGGGGCCGACTCTGCCTGAGCGAGTCCCAGGCAGTTGGCTTCACAGACACAACAACCAGAACCTCCAGCAAGTGGTAGGAAAATGGGCAAGAGCTCACCAGAGACAGATGGGGCAGGGGGTACTCGGGCACTTGCAAAGCTGGGGTGGCGTGGTGTAGAGAGGAGGTGTGGCACAGCGAGGTGGTGTGGCATGGCAAAGTGGTGCAGCATATGGAGGGAGCATACAAGAAGAATGTCAGGCCGGGCGTGGTGTCGCACACCTGTCATCCCAGCCACTCAGGAGGCTGAGGCTGCTCTTTAAACTGTCAAAGGAATGATTGGGAGGGTGATGGCCAGCAAGCTCAAGCAAGACTCTCCCAGTGACCCCACATAATAAGGGGCCCATGCTTCTCATTGTCATGGAAAAGAGTTAAGTGCCCTAGCACAGGGACAATCTGGGACTGGTGGGGTTTGGACCCAACCTCTTGGTTCAGCCTCCAGCCTCATCATCTTAACTTCCTATCAGACCCTCAAGCCAATCCCTCTGCCTGCCATTTCCCAACGACATCCTGCTGTTCTCTGTCTTTTGACTCCCACTCAAAGTGTTCCTTCCCCTTGGGACCTCCTTTCCTCCTTCCTTTTCCAGCCCACACCCCCAAACTCCTACAAGCCCTCCCTCCATCATCACCTGCTCCCCGAGGCCTCCTCCTGCACTTCATCGCATCCCTGGTGCTTGCTCCCTGCAGGCCACCTGCCCTGCCATCACTGTGGACCTCCAGGAGCTTCTCTGGGTAGAAGATGGGCTCGAGGGAACTTGTTCTGCGTGTCCAGTTCACGTCACTGCCCACCGTGCCTAGCAGTTGTGGGGGTTCAAAAAGGTAACGGAATCAACACAATCCAAGTCAATTAGGTATTTGAATACTTTCATAGATCTACTCAAGAAAAGCATTTTTTTTCTCTTAACCAGCACTTTCCCTTTTCTGCAAAAGTGAGGGAGAGGAGCCATCTTTGTGGCTGGCACTTCACCCTCCCAGTCATTCCTTTGGCACACTGAGCATGTATGCTGATGCCAACGCTGAGAGTCTATTAAGGAGGAACCACATGAGTCCCCGCCCTCAAGGAGCGTCCCTTCTCGCTGTCAGAAGCAGAAACCTGAGGACAGCAGACAGGCCTGAAGTAGAGACACGGAGCAAAATAACTGATCAATAGTCCTCCAGGGAATCAAAGTCCTAAAAACAAGAGCGGCTGAGGGACTGCTACAGACTGCAGGAGACCGGGGATAGATAACAACACAGGACCCTGTAACCAGAAAGAGGATGTCAGTGGAAAGCAGTGAAGTTTGAATGGGTGTCAGATTGTGCCGTAGTAATTCCCTGGGTCTGAACGTTGTACACCGAATATGCATGATGTTAACCTTGGGAGAGACTTAATGAGGGATATATGGAAACCACACTATTTCTACAACTTTTACTTAAAGAGAGAGAAACAGAGAGAGAGGGGGGGGGAGGAAGAGAAAGGAAGAAGAAGGAGGAGGAGGAGGAAGAGGAGGAGGCAGGCACAATCCTCAATTCCTCTTTCTTTACTTCACCCGTTCTCCATCAAGGACATTTTCCAATCAACCTGTTCTTCTGTGGCTTTTACCTCCCAGATCTCTTCAACCCATCCACATCTCTGTATCTAGACTGCTGCCATCTCAGTCCAAGCTCCCTCATCTCCTTCATGGATTACCAAACCTCTCTTTTGCTTTTACTTTTATTTTCTCCATTCTATTCTCTGCAGAACTGTAGAATGGTTGATCATTCTTGACTTAAAATTCTCCTATGGATTCCCGTCTCAGGACCAAGCCTGAGCTCCCCGACTTGTTTTACAAAGTCAGCATCTTTATAAGCCAGCATCTGCCTACTCTTCCAGACTCCTTTATTGCCTGCCTTCACCACCCCATCTTCCACTTTGTCTTCCTTAGAGACATGGACCTTCTTTCAGGTTCAGAGGAGCCATGCTCTCTCTTTCCCCAGCCTGCAGACACCCATTCCCTCTGTTTGAAGCTCCCTGCCCTTCGTCCCCTGGGTCAGCTTCTCCCAGCCTGGAAGACTCTGGCCCTGTGTGTGGGTTGGGCCCTCCTCCTTAAGCCTCTGCAGACACCCGCACTCATTCACCCACTGCATGCCGTCACTTCTGTACCCCCCTTGGACTGTAGACCCCATGAGAGCAGGTGTCATGCCCACCTTGGGTGGGACCTTTGCTTCCCAGCACCTTGTATGGAGGCTGACACATTGAGGACAGTCAATGAATTTTTGTTGAATGAATGAACCAACATTTTTAGGAATTAATGATAAGCACAGACACCGAAGCTCCTAGTTATGTGTGTTTATCAGAGGTTGGGGGGTAGTGAGGAACTGGAGACCTCACCTCCCATGGTGTGCGTGTATGTGTGAGTGTGCATGTGGGTGTGTGTGTGGAAAACCAGGGCAAAATGTTACTTAACATAGTGACCAACCATTCCAATTTTCCCAGGACTGACAAATATCTCCAAATGTGGGATTTACAGTGCTGAAACTGGGACAGTCTCAGACAAACCTGGACCATTGGTCACCCCACAAGAATGCTCCAACTCAAGAAACAACACTCCAGGTGCTGACTGCTTGCCCACAGTGAGGAGGCGCTTGACAATTGGCTAATGGGTGCCTGTTCTCACGCTCCATGACACAGCAGCCATCAGCTCTTTGCTAGGTTTCTTGCAGATAAGGCGGTGTGAGCTCTGAGACCCTCCCAGTTGGTCTTACCCAGGGCAGACAAGAGCTTCAGTGGTTAGATCTCTAGCACAGAGCCTCCCAGACTTCAGGGTGTCTATGAATCGCCTGGAGTCCTTGTGGAACTGCAGGTTCTGATTCTGCAGGTACAGGGTAGGGCCCAAGATTCTGCATTTCTATAGGTACCCAGGCCAATGTGGGTACTTCTGGCCCATAGACCTCACTTTGAGTAGCAAAGAGACCAGTGATTCTCATCCTTAGATATTAGAGATGCTTAACCATGGGGGGAGGGGAAGGAAGATCAAATAAGTCAATCTTTAGGGTGAGGCCAGGCATCAGTATTTTTAACTTTCCCCAGCATTTCCAATGTGCCAACAGGGTTGCAAATCCCAGGAAGGGGAAGTGGAGAAAAATATCATTTGATGATAAAGGCTGATTGATTGGTCCAGATGGGCTAGGCTGCGCTGTCAAGAGATTTATTGGAAGTAGAATCAGAAATCTAAAAGAAGGAGCTTATTTTGGAAAGCCTAGAGGCAGGATTCTTAAAAAAATCAGGGTATAATAGTTTGTATTTTTTGGCATTTTGCAAGGACCCAACAACATTTCCTGAGCCCCTGTGGTGACGGAGCCCCCTGTGCAATCTTGGGGACAGGCGGGCCCGTGGTTTGACAGTAGCCAATGGGAGGGAACAGAGACCTTCCGAAACCAGAGAACCCCAGGTCCACAGAGCAAGGCATCCACATTGGTCCTCTGACGACTCAGCATTTCTTTTATTTCTTTGCTTGTTGACGCTTCCTAGCAGCTGTTCTGAACATTTCCCATTCACTTCAAGCTGCCAAGAAAATGACCTTGCCTCCTACTTTACTGAGAAAATTGGGGTCAGCCATTCACATTCCATCATCTCCCCCCTTCTGCTTATCATCACTTCTCTTCGCCTCTGCAAATGTCTATCTTTATCCAGGCTGTCGCCTTCCCTATTTGAAAAGAAGAATCAAGGCGCCTCCTTTCCAAAGAGCACATGGGGCTCTTTGTCTCAGCTCACCCCAGTGCCTTCCATTACCACCTGCAGCCACGTTCGCCCCGCTGGGACATCTGCAATGCCCTTCTCTTCGCTGACTCTTCCCCCTTTTGTTCAGGTCCTAGCTCTTCCCTCTCTCATCCCCTCATGCCCACTCCTGTCTCACTGGTCTCCACCTCCAACACTGACTTAAAATGTGCTTTGGAAGGTCCCTGATGACCTAATTGTCAAAATAAGTGGTCTTTTAGAATCTCTGCCCTCCTTGGTTTCCCCCCCCACACACACCAATTAGGCACTCCTGATTCCCCCTTCTGGGTGAGACATTCACTCTCTTGGTTCTCTCTTAACATTCATGCATGGTGTCTAAGAGGACTGGCTGCTCCCTCCCACCCTGCTATCAGAAAAACCTTGTGCCAACTTCAGGCCCTTCTCTACCTGTGGTGATGAAATCAATCGCAGGATTGAACTGCAACCAGTGTTTTCCTTCTGCAACCTCCCAACCTACCAGGCAATAGAGCAGACTGGGGTTGGGAAAACACTCAGAATATACCACACCAAGGAAGGGTAAGTCTATCCCGTGCTGCATAACGATGCTTCAATGCCAGACCGCATACACAGTGGTGGTCCTGCGAGATTATATGGCCTAGTGATGGTCATCTTGGTTTGTATAAATCAATACACTCTATGGTGTTCACACACTGGTGAAATTGCCTAATGACGCATCCCCATGGTTAAGCGATGCATGACTGTACAGTAAAATGTTTACTTTAGCTCTGGATTAAAGTTGGGAAGTTTCTGTTCTGGTTTGCCTTTCTGAACTGCCAAGCTTGGAAATAAAACAACACTTCCTAGACCTCCTTAAGTAATGCAGCATTTCTAAGGTCGAAGAAGACTGTCTTCTGAAAACAGAACCCTTTCCCAAATTCTGGACATTCCTAATGGTTTGCCAGGTCTCCTATCCCCTGGACCTTTCTACTTGCCTCTCCTCCCCCATGCAGAGGTCCCCCCCAGGACCCACATCCTGCCCCCTGGTGTTCCCTGAGGTCACAGCACAGCTCACACTCAGTTCTTCCTGCTGCGCTTTTGGCCTCTAGTTTCCCCATTCCTCCAGGCTTCAGTTAGAACCCCAAACTGTCACTGACTAGCTGCTGCATGACCTTGGGAACATCGTGGGACATTTCGAGACTCAATAGCCTTACCTGCAAGGTGGAAATATTGAACACTTTTCTTACAGGGCAGTTCTCAGAATGAGAGACAGAGGTACAGAAAGAATATATATAAAGCAGGATACGGGATTCAGAAGAGGCTGGCACAAGTTCCGACCTCAGATATTAGCTTCTAGCCTCAGCATTCATCAGAGTCCATAGCCTCTGCTATGGACTGAATGTTTGCACCCCTTCCCCAAATTCCAATGTGGAGACCCTAATAGCCCCAAAGTGATGGTGTTAGGAAGTGGGGCCTTTGAGAGGTAGCTGGGTTTCGATGAGGTCATGAGTGTGCAATCCTTACAATGGGAACAAGATATTTATTTATTTATTTATTTATTTATTTATTTATTTATTTTGCGGTACTGGGGATTGAACCCAGGGCATTCTACCTCCAAGCTACACCCCCAGCCCTATTTTATTTTTTATTTTGAAACAGGGTCTCACCAAGTTGCAGGGGGCCTCACTAAGTAGCTGAGGCTGGCTGCAAACCTGAGATCCTCCTGTCTCAGCCTCCCAAGCCTCCCACGCCTGGCTGAAATAGGGTATCTATATGAAAAGGAAGAGCCAGGTGCAGTGGCGCACGCTTGTAATCCCTATACTTGGGAGGCTAAGACAGGAGGATCGCAGGTTCGCAACCAGCCTTAGCAACTTAGGATACTCTCTACAATCTACTGAGATTCTGTTTCGAAACAAAAAATAAAAAGGGCGGGTGTAGCTCGGAGGTACAATGACCCTGGATTCAATCACCAGTACCCCTCCCCCCGAAAAAGAGGAAGAGACTAAAGCTCCTCTTTCCAACATGCGAGTACATAGCAAGAAGGCAGCCTCCTGCAGGCCAGGAAAAGTGGCCTCGCCAGAACCTGCCCATGCTGGTACCCTGATCCCAGACTTCCTGGCCTCCAAAACTGCAAGAAAGAAATGTTTGTTGTTTTTTAAGTCATCCAGTCATGATATTTTAACAGGCCAAACTGACAAAGATAGATACTCTGCTACCAAACTTTCTATGGCTCCCTACTGTCTGCTGAATAAAATGTCGCGACTCTGGCCTAGTCCCCTAAACCTCCCTCAACGTGGCCACAGCCTTCCCATGGGGCCTTCACTCTCCACTAGCCCTGCCCTTTGGGACAGTGGGACAGTCTACTGTTCCTCCAACAGCCACACGCTCCTGTCTCCATGCTTCTCCCAGGCGGTTCTGCCTGCCCTGTCCTGTCCCCAGCTCCCCCTCCTCTAGTTGTCACCATGGGGTAGTTCTGTAAAGCCCACAAAAGCCTGCCTACCAGCTGGTAGCCCCCCAGGGAGCTGGGCAGCAGCCTCGGCTGGAATGCAAACGCAGCAGGGTGTTCAAAGGGTGGGGCAGCTGCACGCAGCACCAGGTAACCCACTTCCTGGGGTATAGGGCAGAGGAGGAGGAGGCATGTGGGCCTTTCCCCTAGCTCTCTCATGGGGGCCCAGACCCTTCCACCATGACCCAGCTTCCCTCGTTCTGGATGGAATAAACTCTAGAATCTAACGCCCCACCTATTCCCACATCTAGATATACACTCAAACCCGTGTCCCAGCCACTCCCATCGCCATCTTGGGCTGGTCACATCAACCTCCGGCAACCTTGCCAGTGCCTCTGCAGCTCTGCCCGCCCGGCCTATCCATCAGGTGCCTATCAGAGCAAGGGCACTAGAGAGGGGGCCTTTCTCCTCTTTGGAGAAAGGAAGACCTGGGTTTAGCCAGCTGCCTTCTCTTGTACCACATAGAGGCCCTTGTGGGTTCATGGCACCCCATAGAACACTGGCCCTTGGTTTTTTCATCTTTCATTTGTATGTGTGTGTGTGTGGTACTGGGGATGGAATCCAGGGTCATTCTGCCTCTGAGCTACACCCCCAGCCCTATTTTATTCTTTATTTTGAAACATGGTCTCACTAAATTGCAGAGGGCCTCACAAGTTGCTGAGCCTGGCCGCGTACCTGTGATCCTCCTGTCTCAGCCTCCCAGGTACTGGGATTACAAGCATGCACCACCACGCCCGGCTCCTCATCTTTCAAGTGTAAGGAATGACATGAACCTGTGTGTGGGTGGTTGTGAGGATCAACTCTATAACCTGTGAAGTGCAGCACACCTCCTGGTATCCTAAGGAGAGGGGCCTCCTGCCAGCCACCCTTGGTGGTATGTGGCCAAAAATATATTTTGTTTGGCCTAAGCTGGGTATGCAATTTTTTTCCTTTTTTGTGGTACTGGCCACACCCCCAGTCCTTTTTTATTTTTCTTATTTTGAAACAGGGTCTCACTAAGTTGCTGAAGGTCTCACTAAATTGCTGAGGCTGGCCACAAACCTGCGATCCTTCTGTCTCAGCCTCCCAAATACTGGGATAACAGATGTGTGCCATCATGCCAGCCTTGTGGTAATTTTTTTTTAAATCAGGAGTTCTTACACACACACACACACACACACACACACACACACACACACACACATCAGTTCTGGCTCCTCCTGAAAACTTGGAAAATCGGGAATCAACAGCGTCCTCCTCCCATGAGACAGTTGTGGCCTGTTGCTCAGTAGTGGTCGCCCCAACTTTGGTTCATTTGTTACACTCACCCCCAGAACCTTATTTGACTCGAATCTCTGCATATACAGCTGATATTTAACCCTGCCGATGTTGCATTTCTTCTCTGCTGATTGGTGAGCAGCTGCTGTCTGGGATCCACCATCTTGGCCCCACTGACCTCACCAGGGCCCAGTGACTAAAGGATTCATTCCCAGAACAGCAGGTGGCCTCTGGGACCCTTTTTAGGACTAATGGTCAGTCACCTGATTGGTGTTTATGCAGCCCCTGTTGTTGTATACTTGAATAACATAATGCCCCTACCCAGATGTTCTGAAGTTGCTCCTGGCCTTTAGGGCTTGGGCCCCAGCATTGAGAACTGGGTGGCACACAGTAGGTCGACTGTCGACTGACTGTGGATTGAGTCCTACCTGTCCCCTAACAATATTAATTCTTCTCTTCCTCCTCCCCTGTCCTCTGTCCACGCTGACAGAACACTACCTGCCCTGGGTGCTGCCCTGCAGGGCCCCCTCCCTACAGGCCAGGCCCCATGCACACGCTTCACAGGGTGGGCCGGCTCCCTCAGCCAAGCGAGCCCCTCTGCAGCAAGCAGGCCTCTTCCCGAAGCCAGAGGCAGGCACACAGATGGCACCTTCTGCCTGTGGGCAGCCGGAGCAGAGTCATCCCTGAGAGACCGGGGGCGGAATCAAAACCGTGTTATTTCTCAGAC
This sequence comes from Glis glis, assembly GCA_004027185.1. Lineage (NCBI taxonomy): Eukaryota > Metazoa > Chordata > Mammalia > Rodentia > Gliridae > Glis > Glis glis. The sequence continues at coordinate 49,789 of PVJS01008560.1, forward strand.
AATGGAAACAAACAGAAAAGCCATCTCGGTCAGGACAGGGACGCACCAGCGGGGAGCCGGCAGGCTGGAGGAGCCGCGCAGTGGTATAAATTAATGAAAACCATTCTGCCTACGCTTCTCTTCCTCCTGCTTCGCTTCCCTGGAATGGTTCTAGTAGCTGCTTCCCTGCCACCCACCCCCACCCTGCACTTGGGGGCCCAGGAACCTGGGAGGACAGATCACTGAGAAGAGGGGAAACAGAGGAGGAGGAGAAAGAGGAGGAGGAGGAAGAGGTGGAGGAGGAGGAAGAGGAGGAGGAGGAGGAGGAGGAAGAGGAGGAGGAAGAGGAGGAGGAGGAGGAGGAGGAGGAGCTGCCTGACAGCTGTGGGGTAGTCCACAACCTGAACAGAAATGTAGAGACATTTAATTGGGGAAGCCAAAAGGCTTCCATGTGAATCCTGAGCTTCCCCTGGCTGGCTGTGTGCCTTCAGGTAAGGTGCCTCACCTCTCTGGGCCTCAACTTTCATGTCACTGAGTAGACTGGGCTAATGGAGCATCCAACTCCCTGCTGGTCTCAATATTCTGTGGCCCACACATATTCTTTCATATACAACCCCCACCCTAGTGCTAATTTCCCTGTTGAAATGATCTGAACTCTCCTTTCTCTCCCCTACAGCCAGGGGAGCTCCTCCTCAAGGGCAAGGATCCGCTGTCTTAGGAGCATGGAAGATGGCCAGTCTGTGCCAGGATGCTGGGCAGAGGGATGGCCAAGCGGCTGGGGTGGAGCGTGCTGTGGCAGGTAGCAGCCTCCTGGGGCTACTTCCATAGGGAGGGCAGGGTGGGCAGAATGAGTGAAACCACCGTCTTCGTTGGACTCGGTTGGGGTTCATTATGTTCACATTGAGACACAAGCCTGGAACCTCCCTGCCTCCCCTCCCCCCAAAATAGTCTCAAGATGAAGGCTGCTGGAGGTGGAGGGCTGTAAGTTCTTGGTTAAAAGTGACTTTCCAACCCTTCAAAATTAAACAAACAACACTCAGATGGGCAAGTTTCCTCCCATCCCGCCTGGACCTGCCTCGTTCTGGCCAGGAAACCTATGCACAGCTGCCCAAGCCCAGACTGTCTAGTGAACTCCACGCGGCAGCAGCTTCGGCTCCACCCTCTCCACTTCCGGTTTCCTTTGTTTGGGGCCAGGGGTTGGGTGAAGGAGGCAGCTCATCTGCTTCTCCACCAGCCTCCAAGGGGAAGGGGGGACTGCTGGGGAGCAGCCCAGCAGGGAGGGAGCCAGCTGCTGCTTGATTTAAGGAGTTGTTTTCCAATCACCCCAGCAGGAGGCCCAGAGAGATGGCGGAAATTAAGTGCAAAACCCCCCTGAGGCTCCGTGGTACCCTATTGCCCTGGCTGAGTCCCTGTGATAATGGGATCTCCTGGAGGGTCTCTATGGGATCCCTGGTGAGACTGGCCATATACTTGAGAGACCCCAATAAAACCCAAAGCCTGAAGTCAGTGCCAGCCCCATAGTGGGCCAATGAATGAGCGAATGAACAGATGGGTGAATGACCAGGAGGGCAGATGAGGATTTGAAAAGGCTTGTAAAACTGCCAGACTCCCCATGTTAATGCCACTTCCTCTCCTGCTAGAAAAACACTTCTTGGCTGAACAGCTAAGAGAGAAAAGCATGTTTTACAAGAGGAGGGGGGTGGAGAGGAAGGAATGAATGGATTTTGTGTTTTGACATATTTACTAAGAAATGTGGAAACTTCTTAGCACCTGCTAATTAGAGTCAGAGCAGCCCGAATTCCCTGCGATGTACAAATGCCAAGGGAGATGGGTGGATTTTCTAGAGGGGATTATGGGTTTTTTGAGATGGAGGACCTTCGGAAGCGGGAGGGTTGAAATGAGGGACCTCGGGAGGTGCTGAGAAGGGCAGGGCCGTTTAACCCTGAACCTTAGATTTCTCAGCATCTTTTCTTCCCTCAGAGGCCAGGCACCTGCTTCTCTCGCAGATGCTCAGAAAGATGGGGCCGCTGCTGAGGAGCACTGGAAAAAGGGGGTTTGGTGACCAGGTCTGTGCTGTCAAACTCTAGCTCAGGAATTACAGTACTGATCAAAAGACTGGTCCACACTCCTCCTTATATCCTTTCCCTATGGTATTCTCTCCTCTCTTGAGAACCTCCCCTCCCTCCCTTCTCCTTCCTGTCCAACCAGGGGGCAGCCAAGTGATTAGGAGCACAGGCCTGACTTCAAACTTGCTGGGGTCCCTGCCTCCTGCACCCATTTGCTTGCTGTATCTTTTTGGAAAGTTTCTGGGGCCGGTAGATAACACCAGCACTCATTTATAGGGTTGTTGTGAAGATCAAGTGAGATGATCCATCTAAAGACCTTGACACTTAGGCAGGGCCCAGTGAGTGTGGGATATCATCTTTGAAGATTTTGGAGTGTGAGATCCATGAGTCTCTAGCTCAGCCAGTGATTGGGCACGTGACTAGAGGAGTCAGGGTGTGTTTAGGAAAACAGGCCGTGCTAGATAGTTCAAGGAGGGATTGGAAGGCAGAGAACTAGTTACAAAAGTGTTGGTGGAGCTGTAAATGCAAGCAGATGTTGAGGCCCAGCAGAGACATAGCAGAGGAGAAGGTACCATCCCTAAGCTAGCTGGACAAAAGGAAGTGGTGGGTTCCTCAAGCATCAGAATCCAGACTTCCTTGCGAAAGCTGGGACCACTCAGGAGGGGCTGTCAAGAGTTGGGTGGCAGCCGGGTGTGGTGTTGCAGGCTTGTAATCTCAGTACTTGGGAGGCTGAGACAGTAGGATCGCTGGTTTGCAGCCAGCCTCAGTAACTTAGTGAGGCCCTCTGCAATTTAGTGAGACCCTGTTTCAAAATAAAAAAATAAAATTGGGCTAGGGGTATAGCTCAGGGGTAGAATGCCCCTGGGTTCTCTCCCCAGTAACACACACACACACACACACACACACACACACACACACACACAGAGAGAGAGAGAGAGA
>PVJS01008561.1:0-38168 GCA_004027185.1 Glis glis
GAGGGAGGAAGAGAGGGATGGGGAGAGGGAATGGACAGAGGAGGGGAGGGATAAAGGAAGGGAGGGAGGGAGGAATGAAGGAAAGAAGGAACTAAGGAAGGAGAGAAGGAAGGAAGGAAGAAGGTTCCCAAGAGGAAAGGCCAGTTCTCCACAAACCCTGCAGACTCTCCTGGACAGATGCAGCCCCCTCCACACAGCGCCTGCCCTCACCTGGTGTGTTGAGCTGAGGTGAGCTCAGAGCAGTGTGGTCTCTGGTGAAGGGTTTGAGAACAGAGCACAGGATGGTGAGATCTACAGGCTGAACACCAAAACCCCACTAAGCACTTGACACTGCATGTTTATTTCTAGGCATTCAGAGTTTTTCTCCAACTTAAACCTTTGCCAGCCACTTGTTCAAAGACAGAACCACAGTTTCTGCTAGAGCCTGAACATTTAGTTGATTTTCCTAAGAGGAATTTATGAAAAGTGAGGTCCTCATAGCTGATATAAATGATGCTATTCCATGAGTTCCTACTTAACATACCCTGAAACATTTTACGTTATGCTTATAAACACATTCTGAATCTCCCCAATTTTGATGTCCTTTAAAGAAAAAGGATTTTTTGAAATGTACATTTATTGGTGCATTGTTGACTCACATAATAATGTAGTTCAGAGTCAGGATATAAAACCCCAAAATAATATAATCCATTTTGAATGTGTTCATTTTTTCACACAATGAGATCAATTTCTCTCTTGCTCTTTTAATGCCTTTGTTAACCTGATTGAACAAAGAAAGCCAAATCCTCCTCAGTGTTTATTAAGGAAATTTTAATTATTATAATGTCTGCTTTTTAGTCCTACTGATTAATGTGCATAGATTTAAATGATAAAATGAGAGTATTTCTGAAATCTAAATTAATTGCAATCTCTTGGTTTTTCAAAATATATGATGTAACTTAGCAGAATTAGCAACAAATTTAAATATTGATTACTTAACCAATTGGCCCTCAGGTCGCCAAACCTTCTGGCACAAAGAATGGCTCACAAATTTACCACAGTTTCCACATTTTCACACTGCCTGTTTTTGCATTCCACATTTTACTTCGGTTGCACTCTATACGTATATTTTTCAGTGAATTTTCACTTCTACCATTTAGTTCTTCCTGGAAGATCACATAAAAAGGTCCACATGGAGTGGATCCAAGATCTCCAATAGACAGCTAGCATCAGTGGTCAGATATGTATAAGTTGAATACCTTCAGATAATTCTGCTACCCGCCTTTGAAAGGCCCCATCTGGACAAGAAGTAGGACAGAGATAAACTTTCCTCTGAGCCCTGTACAAACTTCACATTCATAACAAATAGTTCCATTTGGTTGGGCATGGTGGCATACACCTAAAATCCTAGTACTTGGGAATATTATTTGGAATATAGCAATCTTATCATTTTTCAATTCCCCATTCAAACAAACTTAATAAAATCACCATTACATGTAGCCTTAAAACCAGCTGTGTATTCCAGGACTAGAGCATCTCTGATTGGCTTTAGATGTCTCCAGGAGTCCATCTCTCCCCACTTCCTAACCTGTATGTATGTGTGTGTGTGAATGTGGTGCTGGGGATTAATTAAGGGGTGTTCTACCTCAGACCTGCACTCCCAGACATATTTTATTTTTCATTTGAAACAAGGTCTCTCTAAATTGCTAAGGGCTCCCTAAGTGGCTGAGGTTGACATGGAACCAGCCATCCTCCTGTCTCAGCCTCCGCAGTACTGGGATGACAGGCAAGCACCACCACATCTGGCCAAACTTCCTACTGCTTAACTAATGTCCTTGCCACTCAAAGGTACCTGAATCTTTCTGCCTTGCCCATACCTTTTCCTGTGTAGAAGTCCACTTCTTGCTTTATCAACTAGGCCAGTTCTTACTCACATTCTATTTCTTTTCTCAAATGTCATTTTATTCCACATCAATGCTTCTTTATATTTTATACTTATTCATTTTTACACAATGCCTGCATTCTCCCATCCACCAAAGAATGAAAAAGAGAAAGAGATTGTTACACATCAGCAAATGACTGTAGAGTGTGTAGAGAGTTACAGCTATTGGAAAATGCAGTTGGTGTGGGAGACTACAACCTGGAGATTCTGAGAATCTTTTATGTAGAATATGATCCTTGCAGACACTGTGGAGCAGGATTTCTGTGCTTTCTATTGAAGAAGAATTAACAATAGTCTGAAGGAGGAAGGGGGATAGAGAGAGACAGGAAAGAAGGAAGGAAGAGAGGGAGAGAGGGAAAGGAGAGATGACTGGATGAAGAGAGTATTGGAGGAAGGGAGGAAAGGGAAGGAAGGAAAGAAGGAAGGAAGGAAGGAAGGAAGGAAGGAAGGAAGGAAGGAAGGAAGGAAAGAAGGAAGTTTCTAGAGAGAAAAGGTGGTTCTCGACAGAGTGCAGACTGTCCTGGACAGATGCAGCCCCCTCCGCACAGCGCCTGCCCTCAAGAGATGTGTTGAGCTGAGGTGAGCTCAGAGCACTGGGGTCTCTGGTGAAGGGTTTCAGGACTGAGCACAAGATGTTGAGACCTACAGGCTGAACACCAAAACCCCACTAGGCACTAGTAACTGCATTTTTATTCCTAGGCATTCAGAGTGTTTATCCATCCTAAACTTTTCCAGTCACTTGTTCAAAGACACAACCACGATTTCTCCTAGGGCCTGAATGGTTGATTTTTCTAAGAGGAATTTATTAAAAATAGATCCTGATAGCTGATGTAAATAATGCTTTTCCATGAGTTCCTACTATAAGATATCCTGTAGTCTTTTACATTATTCTCATCAACACGTACTGAAATATCTCAATCTCCCCAATTTTGTATTCTATCAAAAAGAGAGATTTTTTGTTTATAAAATATACTTTTCTTGCTGCGATGTAGTCTTACATCATAATTTAGTTCAGAGTCAGGACATAGAACCCTAAAATAATATAATCCATTTTGAATGTGTACATTGTTCCACACAATGAAATCAATTTCTCTATTGCTCTCTTAATGCCTTTGTTAACCTCATTGAGCAACAAAAGCCAAATCCTCCTCAGTGTTTATTAAGGAAATTTTAGTTATTTTAGTCTGAATTTTAATTGCTGTTTAATATCCATAGATTTAAAGGAAAATTTATTTCTGAAATCTAAATTAATTGCAATCTCTTAGTTTTTCAAAACATATGGTGTAGCTTAACTCAATGAGCAACAGGTTTACATATTGATTCCTTAACCAGTTGGCCCTGAGGTCACCAAATCTTCTGGCACCCAGAATGGCTCCCACATTCACCACAGTGTCCACACTTTCACACGGCCTGCTTTGCATTCAACATTTTACTTCAGGCTGCACTTTCTACCTGTGAAATTCAGTGAATTTTCACATTCTGTCATTTACATCTTCCTGGAAGACCACATCAAAAGGTCCACATGGAGTAGAGCCAAGATCCCCAATGAACAGCTACCATCAGCGGTCAGATGTGTGCAAGTGAAAAACCTTTAGATAATTCTAGTCCCCCGCCTTTGAAACGCCCCATCTGGACGAGAAGTAGGACAGAGATAAACTTTCTTCTGAGCCCTGTACAAACTTCACATTCATAATAAATATTTCCCTTTGGCTGGTCATGGTGGCATATGCCTGTAATCCTAGTATATGGGAATATTATTTGGAATATGCTAATCTCATCATTTTTCAATTCCCCATTCAAATAAATTTAGGAAACTTGTTATTACATATAGACTTAAATCCAGCTGCATATTCAAGGCCTAGAGAATCTCTGACTGGCTGTAGATGTCTCCAAGAGTCCATCTCTCCCCACTTCCTAACCTGTGTGTATATGTGTGTGTGTGTGTGTGTGTGTGTGTGTGTGTGTGTGTGTATGTGTGTGTGTGTGTATGTGTGTGTGGTGCTGGGGTTTGATCAAGGGGTTTTCTACCTCTGACTTGCACTCCCAGCCCTATTTTATATTTCCATCTGAAACAGGGTCTCTCTAAGTTGTTGAGGGCTCCCTCAGTGGCTGAGAATGACTTGGAACCTGCAATCCTCCTGTCACAGCCTCCCAAGTACTGGGATTACAGGCAAGCATGACTACATCTGGCCACACTTCCTAACTCTTAACCGAGGTCCCTATCATGCTTAAAGGTATCTGAATCTTTCTGCCTCTGCCCATACTTTTTCCTGTGTAGAATTCCACTTCTTGCTCTATCAACTAGGTCAGTTCTTAGTCACATTCCAATTCTTTCCTCTAATGTCATTTTATTCCACATCAATGCTTCTCTGCCTTTTATACTTATTCATTTTTATACAATGTAACATATATTTAATTTCAAGTCACTCTTTTTCACTATTTCATAAATCAGAATAGAGGCCATTATTAATATTATCCCTATCATGTGACATAGGTATGTTTTAAGATAAATTTGAGTAAATTATTAAATACCTATCTGGAACACATTTTATCACACACACACAATATATATATAGATATATATAATAGATATATATATATATATATGGTTTTTTTACTTATATATTGAAACCCAACCACTTATTTAATGAAGTATGAGTGAAGTATAAAAGACACAATATCTCTTAGACCAAGGGGACAGCGCCAGGAATGGCTAGCAGGAAAAATGAAGCATGCTTACCTGCTTGTGCTCACCTACCTTGAGGTAAAGAAAGAAGTAAAATTGTAGAAACTCTTTACCTTCTGTCTGAGACAAGGGTAAATTAACTAACTACATACACCCTTGCAGAGATGATAGAGTAGGGTATTGACAGTCACAAAATCCCTCATATGGATGTCATGCTCATGGCTGTGACCATGTTTCATTTTCTAGACTTTTTTCAAAATCTAAAGACCAGACTTGCCTGCATTCTCCCATCCACCAAAGATGGAAAAAGTTAAAAAGATTGTTAGACATCAGCAAATGACTGTAGAGTGTCTAGAGAGTTACAGCTATTGAAAAATGCAGTTGGTGTGGGAGACTACAACCTGGAGATTCTGAGAATCTTTTATGTAGAATATGATCCTTGCAGACACTGTGGAGCAGGATTCTTTTGCTTTTTATTCAAGAAGAATTAACAATAGTCTGAAGGAGGGAGGGGGGAGAGAGAGAGAGAGAGGAAAGAAGGAAGGTAGAGAGGGAGAGAGGGAATGGAGAAAGGGCCAGAAGGAAGGAGGATTGGAGGAAGGAAGGAAAGAAGGAAGGAAGGAAGGAAGGAAGGAAGGAAGGAAGGAAGGAAGGAAGGAGTTTCTGGAGAGAAAAGGTGGTTCTCCACAAACAGTGCAGACTGTCCTGGACAGATGCAGCCCCCTCCACACAGCGCCTGCCCTCACCTGGTGTGTTGAGCTGAGGTGAGCTCAGAGCACTGGGGTCTCTGGTGAAGAGTTTCATGACTGAACACAAGATGTTGAGACATACAGGCTAAACACTAAAACCCCACTAGGCACTAGTAACTGCATTTTTATTCTTAGGCATTCAGAGTGTTTATCCATCCTAAACCTTTGCCAGTCACTTGTTCAAAGACACAACCACGATTTCTCCTGAATGGTTGATTTTTCTAACAGGAATTTATTAAAAATGAGGTCCTGATAGCTGATGTAAATAATGCTTTTCCATGAGTTCCTACTTTAAGATATCCTGTAGTCTTTTACATTATTCTCATCAACACGTACTGAAATATCTCAATCTCCCCAATTTTGTATTCTATCAAAAAGAGAGATTTTTTATTTATGAAATATACTTTTATTTGTGTGATGTAGTATCACATCATAATTTAGTTCAGAGTCAGGACATAGAACCTCAAAATAATATAATCCATTTTGAACGTGTACATTGTTCCACACAATGAAATCAATTTCTCTCTTGTTGTCTTTTTTTTTTTTGCGGTACCGGGGATTGAACGCAGGGGCGTTCTACCTCCACGCTACACCCCCAGCCCTATTTTTTATACTTTATTTTGAAACCGGGTCTCACAAAGTTGCGGAGGGCCTCACTAAGGATAGAGAAAGAGACAGAGAATGAAAGAGAGAGAGAGAGACAGGGAGAGAGAGCTGAGGCTGGCCGCGAACCCGGATCCTCCGGTCTCCGCCTTCCAAAGTACTGGGATTACAAGCGTGCGCCACCATGCCTGGCCTCTCTCTTGCTGTCTTAATGCCTTTGTTAACCTCATTGATCAATGAAGGCCAAATCCTCCTCAGTGTTTACTAAGGAAATTTTAGTTATTGTAGTCTGACTTTTAGTTGCTGATTAATATTCATAGATTTAAATGAAAAATTATTTCTGAAATCTAAATTAATTGCAAACACTTAGTTTTTCAAAATATTTGGTGTACTTTAACTTAATTTGCAACAAGCTTAGATATTGATTCCTTAACCAATTGGCTCTAAGGTCAACAAACTTGCGACCGAGAATGGCTCCCACATTTACCACAGTGTCCACACATCTACACTGCCTGTTTATGTTCAATGTTTTACTTTAGGTTACATTTTATATGTATATTTTTCAATGAATTTTCACATTATATCATTTGGTTCTTCCTGGAAGACCACATAAATAGTCCACATGGAGTGGAGCCATGGTCCCCAGTGGACAGCTAGCATCAGCTGCTAGGTATGTGTAAGTTAAAAACCCTTAGATAATTCTGGTCGCCACCTTTTAAAGGGCCCATAAGTATAAGAAATAGGACAGCGATAAACGTTCCTCTGAGTCTTGCACAAATTTCCCATTCATAACAAATAATTCCTATTAACTGAACATGGTGACATATGCCTGTAATCCTAGTACTTGGAAGACTGAGACAAGAAGATTACAGTTTCCTGGCCAGCCTCAGAAACTTAGTGAGGCTCTCTGCAACTTAGTAAGGCCCTATTTCAATATAGATTAGGGCTGGGTTCAATACCTGGTCCCCCAAGAAAACCCAAAAACAGGTACATCTCTTTTTTTAAGTTACGGAATACGGCCATGATTTTTATATGCACTTAGATAATCCAAATGGGAAATTAAAATCACATTGAGATCCCATAATACAGTAGAATGGCTAAATTCCTGGCATTACCACATGTTGAAGAGGTTATGAAACAATTGGGCCTCTTTTTTTTTTTCTTAACCTATAAGACTCAATCACTATCTGGAGCATGAAAGGGAGGGAAGGGGGAGGGAATAGGGTGGAATTGAAGGGAGGGCTAAATGTGCAATGTGTGCATGTATGATGTTCATACCCTGACATATATCAAAATGTATAATTACAATTTACAATGCACCAATAAATAAACATAAAAAGTTAAAAAAAATAATTGGGCCTCTTGTACATTGCAAATGGGAATTTAAAATTCATACAACTACTTTGAAAGTTTATTATAAAATTTACTATAAAGTTAAATATATACTAATTTATCAACCCAGCAGTGGTACTCCTAGGTTTCCAAAGAAATGAAAAACTATGTCCATGCAAAAACTTGCAATATAATTATTCATATCAGCTTAATTAAATCTAGCCAAAAGCTTTAAAAAGATGAATACGCACCAATAGATAAATGTATAAATAAATTGTGGTGTCTCATTGTCCTGTATCTATCTAATGGAATGTAATTCAGTGGAAAAGAATAAGTGAACTATTGCTAAATCTGATAACATGCTTGAATCTTAAAAGCAGTCTGCTAAGCATGAGAATGAGACACAACAGGATTCATACTGTATGGTTATATTTTTGTGAAAATTGAGGGAACTGAGTCAACAGTTACCTAGAATCCAGTGTATGGAAATTGACAACAAAGTTCCCATGGGAATCATCTGAGGAAAGAGAAATGTTGTAGGTCTTGATTGGGGTGCTAATTGTATAGGTGCATAAAGTTGTCAAAAATAATGTAACCATATGTTTAAATGGATATAATATATTGTATTTAAATTACATATCAATATAAATTATTTCCGAGAACTCTATCATTAATGTCAATTTGGAGAAAAGGGAAATTTGGAAACCAGGTTATAGAAATAGCACCTTATGAAATTCAGTGAATCATTCAGTAGAAAGTTACTGAAACAAAGATGTGGAGCTAATTATTATACACACACACACACACACACACACACACTGCATCTGCTGGGAAAGGTGGTGCTAGTGGAAATAAAATTGGAGAGGTACAGGGAGGAATGCAGGCATACAACGCTTTCATCCAGAGCCATGTCTCCCATCGTTGTTGTTCATTTATCAAAACCCTTACTTTCACATCTGACACAAAGGAGCTTGATGCAGGAAAGAAGTCACAGAAACAAAGAAGACTCTTTTTGACCTTTTCAAGTCAGCAATGTTTGGAACACAGAGGAGGGAAATAGTCAGTCTTGAATACAGTATTCAGTGAACCCCAGGTCATTTGTCTCTTCACACAGGTCTGTACTAAACAGCAAGACAGGTGCTATATCCCAGGAACTAATTATCTAAATAAATATATGAATTATCTATATAAAATACTTAGAACAGCATCTAACACACAAAATTATTAGCAAATTATAACTAGTATTACATCATAATTATCATAATTTGAATGAAGTTTGTGTTCCACTCCGAGCTATTATTTCTTGTAATTTTTGCCCAATGTCTGAACGTGTTTGAGGTATCTAGCTTCTAGATTACCCCTTCCCATGACCCTTGCCCCAGTATTCATGCCATGTGTAGTCTCATCACACATGTATCAGGATTGTGCCTGCACCAAGAATAGAATATGGTGGGAAGTGATAGTGTAGGATTTCTAATGATAGGTCATATACGGCCAGTGTTTTACATCCTGGCATTTTTTGAAACACTTGAAACATCTTGAACCTGAGATCCCATGTAAAAATTCTAACACTTGAGTTTCCATGCTAGGAAGAAGCCCATGATGGCCCATGTTGCAAAGCCTCATGTAAGGAAAGAAGGATACCCTTATCTGAGTTCCCATAGCTATTCTTGTCATCTTCTCTGTGGCCCTAAACATCATGGCATTATCCTCATATGAATTACAGACTTGTTAATGTTGGTGTAAGAGTGTGCTTCCTGAGCCTAGGGTGGACAATGTAGGCAAGTCAGTTGATCTTCTGGCTCACACCCTTTGGGATCTTGGACTTAACCTCCTGGGTCTTGGATAGCAAGTGCACTTTGGGTCTTGGATAGCAAGTGCACTTTGGGTCTTGGATAGCAAGTGCACTTTGGGTCTTGGCATTGTTTGCCTGCATTCAGGTTCTTCTTGTGCTTCTTGGTAAAGCACGTGTCCACAGGAACTTATAGTCTACCTCACTTAAGAGATTCATATATTTGCAATAGGTGTGTGTGTGTGTGTGTGTGTGTGTGTGTAAAACCGAGGATTGAACCCAGGGCATTCTACCTCCAAGCTACACCCCTAGCCCCATTTTTTTTATTTTAAAAAAAGGGTCTTGCTAAGTTTCTGAGGGTCTTCTTAAATTGCTGAGTTTGGCATCAAACCTGCAATCCTCCTGTCTCAGCCACCAAAGTACTGGGATTACAAGCATGTGCACCACACTGGCTTCTTTGTAATAGGGATCTTTTGATGTCATTTCTGTGTCACTTTAGGGGCTGAATTTTGTGTGACATGATATTTCCCATGTGTGAATCATAACCAATGCCTACAAAGCACCTAGGACTTGAAGAACTGACTCTGATGAGCAGTCACCTCACTACCCTGGACAGGTCCCATGCGTAACTTAAGGCGGTGCCACACAGCCACACTCACTTCAATATGTCTTTTGTCATCGCACTACTCTAAAGCTTTCGGCAGCTTCACAAGTCCTGTGAGAGGAAGTGGTGGCGAGCTTCATTTTTTGCCAGCCCTCTCAGAGTTATTCCTAAAAATGAGACCCAAGATGCCAAAACTAAAGTGTGTGCTCCTAGTTCAGTGCAATAACTCCAGACTGGAAGGAAGACAGACACTGGAATTAAGCACTGTTGTGAGGAGTCGAGTTCCACCCTTTTTTATATTTGACTGCTAATAAGTGTTTATGTTCAGCTCTCCTCCTTCACCTTGTTTCTCACATTCGGGCAAGCTAATGAGAAATTTCTGGTGATTCCTCTACTGACAATAAAAGGAAATCCAAACCACACTGTCCTCTGCTCTCACACAGGAACTCTCACCCATCCAGTCCCTCCCCTAACCACAGTAGAAAGCCAGCCTTGACTTCTTTCCTGGATTTTTTTTTTTTTGTACTGGAAATTGAAACGAGAAGCATTCTGCCTCTGAGTTACACACCAACCCCCATTCCTCTTTAATTTCTTATTTCAAAACAGGGTCTCACTGAGTTGCTGAAGACCTGGCTAAGTAGCTGCAGCTGGCTGCAAACCTTCAATCCTTCTGTCTCAGCCTCCAAAGTACTGCCTTTCCTGGCTCTCAAGACATTTCAGAGCCAGGCATGGTGCCATACACCTATAACCCAGTACTGGGAGGATGAGACAGCAACTTAGTGAGACTCTCAGCATCCTAACCAGATGCTGTTTCAATAGAAAAACTAAAAAGGGCTGGGGGCTTTGCTCAGAGGTAGAATGCCCCTTTCTTCCCTCACAGAACTACCAAAAAAGACATTTTAGATCTACTTGACTGACAGTTTCCATGGAAGTTTAAATGCTCACCTCACACCCTTGGGATATATGCATGTCTACCTAAAGAGATAAAAATAACCAATATGAAGGTATTGCTACCAATCTCACTAACATGTACAGGGAGAGATGAGTGGAGAGTGGGGTGGAATGGGGAAGGAAATACACCAAGTGTTGTGTGCCTCTACATTTGTATAACGTTGAATCTTACTTTGATGTATAATAACAATTTACTAATAAAATTTAAAGAAAAAGTTGCTGTGTAAATAGTCACACTGTATTAAGAAGAAACATGAGATGGAACTTGTCCAACTAGGATAACAAAGTGTTTTTAAAATGCATACTATTTTAATAACCTAATTTAGGTAGAAGTTAGGCAAAAAAATGACAAACATTGAGTAAAATATACTGTGAGTCTAAGACCATGTTATGGGTAGCTCTGTATCTCTGGGAGTTGTGCTGTGACATTCTTTGTCTTCTATTAACATGTGTAAAATGTACATATAGAAGAGGCCCAGTGTGGTATTTCCATACATGCACACAGTGTGAGCTAAACATAAATCCAACATCCCTCTTCCATCCTCCCCACAACTCCTAGTCCCTTCTCAGTCACTAGAAATCACTATTCTATTTTCAGGTCAACTTATTTTAGGTTCTTCATATAACAGAGGAAACGTGGTACTTGTCTTTCTGTGTCTGGCTTATTTCACTTAACATGATGTCCTCCATTTCCATCCATTTTCCAGCAAATGACAGGATTTCATTCTTCTTTATGGATAAATAACATTCAACTGTGCATAAATACCACATTTTCTTTATCCATTCATATGTGGAAAGGCACAAAGCCTGATTCCATATCTTAGCTACTGTGAATTGTGCCACAATAAACATGGGCATATAGATATCTCTTTAGCATGTTGACTTTGCCTCCTTTAAATTTATACCTAGAAGTAGTAAAGCCGGATCATGTGGTAGTTCTATTTCTAATTTTTAGGGTAACCTCCATAATGGCTGTGATAATCAACAGTGTATAAAGGTTCCTTTTCCTCCACACCCTTGCCAGCATTATAACTCTTTTGTTTGTTTGCTTGTTTGCTAGTATATATACTAATTGGGGTGAGATGGTACCTTATTGTAGTTTCAATTTGTATTTCCCTAATGACTAATGATATTGAGTGTTTCTCATATATTTTTGGGCACTTTTACTTTTTCTATTGAGAAGTAACTATTTAGGTCATTTGACCATTTTTTTAAATTGGACTATTCATTTATGTTTTTGTTGTTGAGTTTTTCGAGTTCTGTATATATTTTGGATATAATCCTTTGGCAGATGAGTATTTGGCAAATATTTTATCTAGTTCTTTAGGTTGTCTCCTCTGTTGATTGTTTCCTTTGCTGTGCAGTTTTGTAGTTTGAGATAATCCCATTTGTCAATTTTTGCTTTTGTTTCCCATGCCATTAGAGTCCCATACAGGCCGGGCTCTGTACCAGCAATGCACAGGAAGATGCGATGAAATAAATGCCCTTGAGACTTTATTCCTGGTCTTGAAGAGGGGAGAGGGGAGAAGGCAAGAGAGACAAACTCCTCAAACAAAGCTCAGCTCTTCCTTTTATTATAGGTTTACAGAATTTAGGCTGGGTCATCAAATCATTAATTATCTCTGGCTAAGGAGTAGACCATTGGGTTAGGAATGCTTTAGAAGATAAGTTGTTTGTTATCTGTCAGTTTTTGCAAGAGCAGCAGAGGCCGCTGTCTCAGCAACCTCCTTAGGTGATCTTCCACCTTTAAGCAAAGCAGGCAACAGGTGTAGTTAAACAGGAGGAAACAGCTTAGATAGCGAAGGGGCATCGAGGTCACTATCTTCAGTTCCCTCAAGAAAGGCAATCATCTGCCAAAGCAAGCAAGAAGTTATACATCCTTAAACCAATATTTTTTAGACTTAGAACAGTTTCCCAGATATATAGAAAATCATTTCCTGTCTAAAAACTCTTGGCTAGCCAGGCGTGGTGGCGCACACTTGTAATCCCAGTACTTGGGAGGCTGAGATTGGAGGATATGGGTTCACGGCCAGCCTCAGCTACTTAGTGAGTCCTCCGCAACTTAGTGAGAACCTGTTTCAAAATAAATAATAAAAAAATATGGCTGGGGGTGTAGCTCAGAGGTAGAATGCCCCTGTGTTCAATCCCCAGTACCGCAACAAAACAAAACAAAACAGAAATCTTAGGCGGGCGTGGTGGCGCATGCTTATAATCCCAGTACTTGGGAGGCTGAGACCAGAGGATTGCAGGTTTGTGGCCAGCCTCAGCTACTTAGTGAGGCCCTTTGCAACTTAGTGAGACCCTGTATCAAAATAAAGTATAAAAAATAGGGCCGGCAGTGTAACTCGGAGGTAGAATGCCCCTGGGTTCAATCCACATTACCGCAAAAAAAAAAAACAAAAAAAACTCTTGGCTGAAGGATTTATGAGCTTCTTAAGGCAGAATGCTGCCTTTCTTGAGGGAACTGAAGGCAGAGAGCTCTATGTCCCTCTTCTATCTCAGATATTTCGCTCTGTTCTTGCTTTTCTGAAGGACAGAAGACCTCCCTAAGGAGGAAGATGAAGGCAGCAACTTCTGAAGCACTTGCACAACTACCAGATGAGAACTTGCCTTCTAAAATGTTCCTAACATGGTATTTTACTTCCATAGCTAGAGACAAACAAGAACTTGATTACCTGAGCATAACCCTGTAAAAAGAAAGAAATAAAAGAAGAGCAGAGTTTTTGCTTGGATAACTGGCTCTCTTGCCTTCTCACCTCTTCCAGACCAGAAATAAAGTCTAAGTGTATTTTTTTTAACCATGTCCTCCTGTGCACTGCTGGTTCAGAGCCTGGAAGCGGTGCCTCATGTGAGGGGTGCATCAGAATTCTCATTGCTGCAAGCCACTGCTCAGAGGGATAGCAAAACTGATCAGTTGAAAACACATCATTCCGATAAGGAACAGCAGCACTATCTCGGAATAGTCACCAATGGGCCCGACATTCAGTAAGAGGATTTCTAACATAGGTATTAGTTTGGCTAGGGAACTGCAGGTCTTTATTAAAACATTACAACAGCTGTTAAAGACTGTTCAATGTCACATAAAAGAGGGTCAATTTATTCAGCTCTTACAGACAGTAATTCAACATTGCCCAAGGTTCTTAGATAGAGGGACCTTAGATTTGAAACTATGGAAGCTGGATGGAAAAAACTTTAAAACACTGCCATGCGCAAGAGGAAAAGGTACCCTTGTCCTCTCTGATAAAATGTGGGTTAGTAAGAACTGCTCTGTATCCTGTCCATACTCCTTCATAGGGGGTGACTTGGCTCCTCCTTCTCCTCCTCCTCTTCCTTCAACTCCTCCTCCTCCTCCTCCTTCTTCTCCTCCAGAGTCAGGATCCTCCTTCTCCTTCAGAGTCAGAATTCCTCTTCCTCCTCCTCCTCCCTCTCCTCCATAGTCATTATCCTATTTTCCTATGGAAGAAAATTTTATCTTGACACATCCACCAGCTTTGTCCTCTGCCTTCTTTTCCCTGAAAGATCACAGCCTGTTGTAGTTGCCTATTTATCGGAGGCTGTTATTGCTGGGGAATTACAAGCATTCCATGTTACTAGGGTTCTGGGACAGAAGCCTAGGCATGAAATATTATCCTTTAAGTTCTTTAAAGAGTTGAAATAAAGCATGACAGAAAGTGGCTTACAACGTTAATTTACTAAAGGAATTTTTGAAAGTATATCATCCATCTATGAACTAACCCCTTTTGATAGGAAAGCCCTTGGCCATTCCTTGCTCACACCCACTTAATATAGTGTTTGGCTTTTGGAATATGATGAGGGATGCATGTCTCAAGCTTTAAAAATTTATATCATGCTCTCCCTGTTGTCCATGAACAATTACGAGGTATAGGCCAATATTTGGAGCCAAGGACCCAAGCCCACCAAGACCCCAGGATATTTTCACAATGTTCTCAAATAGACCTTTGAGCCTGGTCAAAATTCCCTGAAGCTGGCTTAAGGTCTGGTTCTTTTGCAGAGGTCTTACAAGGACCCATTAAACCATATTTGGATATCATCACTCGTCTTCAAATAGCTATGTCACAGCAGGTGAAATATGCTGAAGCAACTCAGGCTCTTTTATTATAATTAGCTGTTGAAAACACAAATTAGGACTGCCAAAAAAATTCTTATTCCCCTAAACATGAGGCCTGAGGAATAGGAGAATTCATTAGAGCATGTCAAAATGTTGGAACTGAAACTCTGAAGGCTGCAGTTCTCACTGCAATCCTTAAACCTCAAAAAGGAAATAAATGTTTTCGATGTGGCCAAGGAAGACATTTTCAAGGCCCATCCTCCAAGTCAATGAAACTGGAAATATAACCCCTGGCATAAGATTCAGAGGCTTGGACTCCCATGGTTTCCTAGAAGTATCTCCCATGGAAATTATTCTCATTCTATAAATTACTCCCTGACCCTCACACACGATATTAGTAACTCTATCATGGTGTATGTTCCTAACCATTATGTAATATTCTTTTTTTAAACATGCTTTTATTGGTGCATTGGAGTCTTACATCAGAGTGAATATCAATTTAATGTTAACATACATGCACACAGCTCTTAGTGTCCCCTCTGCCTCCCCCCACCTGTATGATGTACCAAGAATGATGTTGGTTTATTCTCACATGTACATATTGTTTATGATAGTAATTCCACTGATTCACTTCTTTCTTGCCCTTCGCCTTCCCCTGTAACACTTCCCTTGCCCCACTGAGGGTTCTCCATTATCATTTGGAGTCCCTTGCGTGTCCCCACTACTCCCTAGGTTGCACATATTAATGAAAACATATGTGCCTCCTTTTTTGTGATGAACTGATCTCGCTTAACATAGTGTTCTCCAGATCCTTCAACTTTCTTACAAATGATGTTATTTTGTTCTTCTTTATTGCTGAGTAGAATTCCATTGTGTGTATTTCCCACAATTTTGTAGTCCACTCATCTGTTGATGGACACCTCGGTTGGTTCCATAATTTGTCCACTGTGAATTGTGCTACTATGAAGACCAAATTTTACCCTAAATAATGCTAATGATATTTGGAGTTTAAACATTACCCAGAGACACTTGTCTTCTTGCTTCACTCATTCTAATGCCACATAGCTTAATACCAATACCTTATGGAGCTTAAAAGACAATCTCAAAGTTGGCTTCCTATAAATCTCACAATCCTTGGTAGGGAAATTCAGGATTGCATATGTTCAAAACAGAATTAGGCAAGTTAAGGCCAGAAAGATTTATTTCCACTTTAGTTTTCTTTCTGGTATCTGCTTTAATTATTGCTGTAAAGGATGACAACAACAAATTTGTGGCCTTCATAAACTAGATCATCTACAAAACAAAAAAAAGGGGATGTGGAAACCTGTTCTGATTCTAAAGAGTATTGGCTAAAGGATTTATGAGCTTCTTGCTTGCTTACAGCAGAAGGTTGCCTTTCTTGAAGGAACTGAAAGCAGTGACCTCTATGCCATTCTGCAATCTAAGCTATTTTTCTCTGTTCTTTAAATGTTATTGGTTGCTTTGCTGAAGGACAGAAGGCTACCCTAAGGAGGAAGTTGAAGGCAATAATCTCTGACATGCTTGCACAACTGTCAGATAAGAACATACTTTCTAAAAACTTCCAAACATGGTGTTTTACTTCTATAGCTAGAGACAAACAAAAACTTGATGGTCTGATTATAAACCTATAATAGTAAAATAAAAGGAAGAGCTGAGTTTTCTCAGAGAGTTGGCTCTCTTGCCTTCTCCACCCTCACCTCTTCCAGACCAGGAATAAAGTCTCAAGTGTAATTTTTCCAAAATGTCATCCAGTGCACTGCTGGTTCAAAGCCCTGCAGACCCCAAGCCCCAGAGACACTTTCATTGATTAGTAGTTTCTTATATTGCTCTCTATAATCACCAATGGTGTCAGGCTACAGTGAATCCCTTATATGGATAGCTAGATCCATAACTGCAGCAACATTGTCTGTAGTTTCTCCTTTAAACATATCCCTACCACATCCATGGTAGACACTCTATTGATCTTCGCAATGTTGAAAGTCTCCCAGGACCCTCCACAATGGGAGCCACCCTGATTCCTCATCATTATAAATTATCTACACGCATTCCTTCAGATCTCCCTTGCTAGATATTTGTCTTGCATTTTAGAGTGATTATTACCACAGAATAAAAGAAAGATCATAGTGTCTAAAAGGTTACAGGAGTTTGTCCCCTTGGCGTGGGATGGGAGCTTGTTTGAATGCCATCTTCTGTTTTACATAATCAGGTTCATTATCCCCACACAGGACTGAGGTGGAGTTGATAGTAGATGGTCCTCCTCTCTGAATGGGAAGAAGACATCAAAAAAAATAAGTGTTGAGCCCCTACTGCAGATGTGCCACTGGGAATAATCCCATTGGACAAATGAGCCAAGGGAAAACCTGACTAAGACCTCTTGCTTCACTTGATTCTAGTGACTTGCCTCTATCACCACATTTACAGGTGTTATGGTTTAGATATGAAATGTCACCCAAAACCTCATAGTGTCAAAAGCATGGTCGACAATGCAGCAAGGTTCAGCGGTGGGGCATGACTGGAGGAGATGGGTCACTAGGAGTGTCTTCATGAGGGCTGTATATGCTCCAGGTTGCTTCCTGTCTCTGTATCTCTGCTTCCCAGCTTCTATGATCTGAATAGCTTTATTCTGCTGTTTGCTGCCATCCCAAGGTGTCTGCCTTGGATTCAGTCAACCATTGCCTGAACATCTGAAACTCTGGACCAAATAAACCTTTTTCTCAGTTGTTCTTTCAGGTATTTTGATCACAGTGACCTAAAGCACACTAACACAAAGGTTATATAGCTAAAGGATTTACTCCTATCAATTTTGCAATAGATAACATCGTTGACATGTGGGTCACAATGTTAAGGTCTGTCTAGGTCATTTTTCAGGAATTTGGAAGTAGCTCAAACCAGTTGAAACCACTGACTCTTCACCTGATTTGCACAAGTATGTGTTGGATGATGTTTTGACATCACAGTGCATGCTAACACTGCCATTTTCTGAACAAGTATCCTATGAAGAGCCATGCAATGTGATTATGCCTGTGAAGACCACAGAATCACTTCACCTTTTGTTACCTCCAATCACATTTTGAATGCCTCAAATTACCCTGCTTCTTTCTGCCATAAATATTCCTATACCCACCAGGCGTGGTGATGCATGCTTGTAATCCAAGTACTTGGGAGGCTGAGACCAGAGGATCCGGGATCGCAGCCAGCCTCAGCTACTTAGTGAGGCCTTCTGAAAGCTAGTGAGACCCTGTGTCAAAATAAAGAGCAAAAAATTGGGCTGGGGGTGTAGCTCTGAGGTAGAATGCCCCTGGGTTCAATCCCCAGTACCAAAAAAATATATATATATATATTCCTAAACCCTATCATCAGGAAGGGAGATTTGAGGCTCACTGCCCCATCTTCACACAACTGGCTGTTTCATTAATAAACTATTTTTTTGGAAAACTCATCATTTCTGAAATTAAAGTAATGCATAGTGGGCAAAAAGGGCCTAGTGTGATAACAATACAATGACAATGGTAAGATGAAAGACAAAGATTAGAGTGACTCAACATGAGACAGTTAAAAAATACTGAGAGCCAGATGTGGTACTGTATGTCTGTAATCCCAGTAATTGGGAGGCTGAGACATGAGAATCACAGATTTGAGGCCAATCTCAGCAGCTATGCAAGACTCTCAGCAACCTACTGAGAACCTTCTTCAAAATAAAAAATAAAATGGGCTGGTTGTGTAACTCAGAGGTAGAATATCCATGGGTTCATTCTCCAGTACCACACACACCCATACACACACATAAATAGGTAGAAAGGACTCCCAGTCTACTTTCCAAGTCGATTTATGACACAAAGCAATGAATGATGATGGCTCTCTCTTCAGTGCAAAGTTCAGCCCAAATCTCATGTCCCTGTCATATGCTAGGATAATGCTACCAGATAATTTGCTCAGAGATTCATGCTTTCAGAAATGATCAGGGTGGAACATGATCAGACAACTGAAGCCTGAAATATTCAAAGTTCCTCGGGAGAAGGGGGACACTTCTTTTCCACCTCCTCTGGCAAGCAGAGCCCTGCTGACTACAGCTGGTACTGCCTGAGAGGGAGAGAAGTGGCAGGAACTGGCGCCTCTGTGTTTTTCCAGGGTTATCTTATTGTCCTTCCTCTTATGCTTGCTTTCTTTGTTGGCAAGCATCTCTCACTAGATTTCAGAAGAGATTAACAAACTCTTTATAAGAAATAACCTCTTAGCCAAACTTTGATACTGCTTGAAGGAAAGGATTAGGTGGAAACTCTAGGTAAGTGAGCACCATAAATCTTAGCAGTCCTCCACTCTTTAACCATGACATTGGGCATATATTGACCAATCCACAAAGCTTTTAGTTAAAGCTAGGCAGAGTTTAAAAACAGTAGAGAAAAGTCAGGTACCTAGAGTACAAAACATAATCAAATGCTCTCACGCTCCCATGTGCCTCAGGTGCCTCTCTTACCCCTCCTGGCCCAACCTTAGTGGTCCCCTGGTAGCCAGGCTTTCTCTATGCCCTCAGGAGGTCTGCATGAATTCCTTATTCCTTCAATGTATCATACTACAGACAGAATTTTTTTTAAATTAGGAAGCTGACAGGAGAAAAAAGAGGAATGCCTAAAGAAAAGAGCTTACAAAGATCATTTCTTAATTAACCAACTATCTCTGTGTCCACTTCTATTAAAAACAAGCATTTCTCAGAATTGAGAGCAGGCTGGGAAATGAAACTGAAAGTCTGTATTCAGTATTGGGTGTCGACAAGCTTGCGTGACACAGCCAAATGTGGAAGGAAGTGCTTTTATCCACTTTTTGAGATCCTACCCTGGCAGTCACTGTGAAGAAACCTCAGGGGGATCACACAAAGACCTTAGAGTTGGTGGACTCTCAGCCAGCAATAGAGGAGGCACAGGCACTAATACAAGCCACAGCACAACACTGCAAGGAAACTCCTCTGAGGGGCAGGTGCAGACAGAGGAAACTTTCCCCTCTGCCCTCTCAAGGTTCAGTGGAATGATCTGTCAAAAATTAGATTGGAAAAGAGGCAGAAAAATTTATTAATGTGGGAAATGGGAAAGCCACATCATCATGGAAAATCCCAGGTATATAATGACCCACCTGTTTAGCATTATTCAACACCAGTTGCAATATATGTTTCTTTAGAGAGTTGTCCAGGAGAGACAAGCAGATCAGGGAAATGAGCCCCATATCCAAAAGAAAATTGATATCTTCACCTGCCATGTCAAGAGTCACCCAAGGCTCTTCTGTTGTGATGTCCAGCTGGTTAGAGGGCCAACCAGGGAGGGGTTCTTGCTGAGCCTTGGGCATCCTCAGTCTTCCAGAGCAGTGATCGTGGGAGCAGATAGCCTTTCCTCCCTTCGGAGGTGAGAGAAATCACACTTCCAATGTTTTCCATCTTTGCAGAGAAGGCATATCCCAGCTGTAGATGGACCCCGCTTAAGGTAGTCCTTTACTAGGCTCTTCACAATAATGGCAGGGGCCAGGCCTCAAGTTGCCTTCCCTCTCTCTGAAAGGAGCTTTTGGGTATCTCTGAGGGTGCAGGGGCTTACTACCCAATGCCAGGGCAGTTAATTGGGCTTCTCCACCCTTTTGTCTGCATTTGTCCCTTCCAGTCCATTTCATTTACCTTGTCTCTGTTGTTGAAAACCCCAAAGACAAAATTTAAAAGTTGATTAATGGGAATATGAGGTCCCTTTTCCTACTTTTGTAGTTTTCTTCTAATATCTGGGGCTGTTTGGCTGATAAAATGAGTCTCCAATAATATTTGCAATTTTTTGGTTGTTGTTTTTGTTTTTTGTTTTTTGTACTGGGGATTGAAAACAGGGACCTTCTATCACTGAGCTACAACCCCAATCTTTTTATTTTTGAACAGGGTCTTGTTAAGTTGCTGAGAGTCTTCCTACATGGCATAGGCTATCCTTGAACCTGTTGATATTCCTGTCTCCATCTCCCAAGTACTGTTATAGATATGAGCCACTACACACAATTACACTTATTAGAAAATATCTATTCTCATACTCAAAAGAAAAATATGTTTAACCTATAACACACTGAGTCAGTGGCCTTAGATCCTCTGAATCCTAATGTCAGTTAATTGAAATAGCCATGACAATCCCACAAAAACCTGAGCCAACTAATTCAGATATGCCAATTTACTTATTCAAAAATTTACATTTCTTGAACATCCATTTATTTCATGTACTTTGCCTGGAACTGAAGAAATAGATATAAGTAAGATGGAACCTACCAGAACAGGAAGGAGAAGTGGGAGGTACTCTGGTCTGGGGATAAATTCAGTCCTCCTCAGCTGTGTGGCAGTAGCAGCCTACCAGCCTCAGGAAAGGAACCTATTCCCAGTGCACTTCTCTCTGAAGCAACCTGAAGACAGGCACTTGACCTAAAGGAGACAAGTAGGTAAAAAAAGGAGGTAGGAATGTTGGGGTTGATGGGTCCATTCCTCAACCTAGGAACTCAGGGTCAATGGGGTCCTTAGCTAATGTGACAGAAAAGAATTT
Organism: Glis glis; assembly: GCA_004027185.1. NCBI lineage: Eukaryota > Metazoa > Chordata > Mammalia > Rodentia > Gliridae > Glis > Glis glis. The sequence continues at coordinate 21,271 of PVJS01008561.1, forward strand.
CAGCACCCACGGGTCAGAGAAATAGACAGTGGTTTATTTAGTAAAGTAGGAAATACACATTCAAGGAAGAATGCAGGTCATCTAAAGAGGGAGAGAGAGTTCTTGGGAGTACAGGGCTCTTTTCTTAAAGTGGACTTTTGTGAGGAATTGGTTAGAGGAGGTATGTGAGGATTGTCTCAGTCCTGTAGTGCCAAGACCGTTTCTGGTGGTCTGATTAACCTTAGGGTCCTCAGGTTGATTGAGATGTTTATTATTTGATTAACAGATAAGTTGGAGAGTGTCTTAAATTATAGGTTTCTCAAGATATCACATCTGTCTTGTTAATAATACACAGGGCAATTAAAGGATTTTTAGTTAATTCTAGGATCTACAGATTTCCCAGAAATTTGGGAGAGATAGACCTCAGAAAGAAAATTGGTTTGGCGAGCAAAGGTTGAGGCACTTTAGCACCCCATTCTTTTATTAAGGCTATATTTTACTTTTTTTCTGTTCCCGTCGGTCTCCTTTCTCCCTATTTATTTCTTATATCCTAAATCAGGAACAAATTGTGTAGACAGAGAGATACAAGGAGAAACCCACAGACTATAAATAGAAACAGAAATTGATGGGAACAGTCAGAGACACATGGAGATTATGACATGCTAAGGACACAATGTGAATTTGGCATGATTATTCCAAAAAAGAGCCAAACATCTGAGATAAAAGAGAAGAAGCAAGTTCTCAATTTCTTTATAAACCAAAAATTTCAGGCTTAAATAAAGACAGACTTTATTTGAAGGGATCATTGCAGCAAGAGGAAAAGGACTTTGACTACAGGGAGAACAATTGAAATGTAAGAGCTATCAGCATCTCTAAATCCATTTCTTATGGTAAAGGATCAATAAGGCTAGAATGAACCCCATATAGGGGAGAGGGATAAAACAGGAATGCTTTCCCAGTGGTCTATAGATTTCTAGGAGAGGTCAAGAAAAATATTTAGACTGGTTCCAGTGGAGGTTCTGTGTAAATTTCAGAAGATTGGAGGAAGGAAAAGATTTCCTTAACCACAGCTCTTTTTCATGAGTAAAGGGATCAAGCAAAGATTAACATCATTAATATGATTCATGCACATGGAAAGTGCTACTGCAAGCATGGAAGAGCAACCAACTTAGTTGGCCTGTAGGATTCATAGAAGGCTTCACAAATAAAGAGAAACATGAATTAACTCAGGATCATAGAGCTTCAGGCAGAAAAGATGGGGAAGGGCTCTGGTAATGTAATATTCAGGGTCAAAAATACACTGAGATACAGGGAAGATGACATAATGTGACTTTTGAATAAAGGGAGTGAATTAGGTAGGTAGAAACTGGAAAAAGAGTGGTTGTGAGGTGAACTAGAGAGGTTTATTCTTGCCAGGTTATGAGGGGTCTTCAATGGCCAGGACCAAGTAGTTTAGATTGTATCATAAATTGTCTTGGCAATGATGTGGGCTGGAAAAGAATTTCCAAGACAATAGTGAAGCTATAAACAGGTTTATTTATGGGGAAAACAGAAATACATTTTCAAGGAATGAATGTGGGGTGGGGCATCTCATGAGAGGAAAAGACAGAGACTAACAGACAGCAGGAGAGGCAGAGAGGCAGAGCAGAAAGAGAGCAACTGGGGTGTGGATTGCTCTTCCTTTGTAGGAAACGTTATAAAATAGTGAGAAAATGTAGTGGGAAAATGGTGAGCTTGTAAAAGGGGCTCTCAATTCCTTTGATCTTGGAACACAGAGAGGGGATGGTAGTTTCGTCCTTCTCACAATCTTCAGGCTAACATTATCTAGTTGATGTTTGGCACTTGGACTGGATCAATATCATTTGGTTTCTAACAGTATCTTTTTGTGGATTTCTTTTGTCTAAGACACATTATGTAGGCTGACAAAAATTATATGCACCAACTAATTGGACTTGCAGTGCTCTAAGATGTAATGGTCCTTTTAAGGATTTAGGCTTGGGGAGAAACAGGCCCTCAGAGTGAAGGTCAGTGGAGGTGAGGATGTTCATGAAGTTTTTAGACTTAAAGCTACAGCCTCTCTTTTCTTTCCCATCTGTCCCCTTTAAAGCTATTTCTTTTACTTTTCCAAAACTACTTTTTTCACACATACACCCTTTGACAAGTGGTTCATAGTTCCCCTTTTCCCACGACTAGGCAAGGCACCACATCTCCCCGCTGACATTTGGAGAGACCAAATATTTTGGCAACAGATAGCTACATCTCACTCTGACCACTTCATGCATGAGGAAAGAACAAAGACTAATGGGAAGGGAGGTTTGACTCTCTACAAAGGTCAGGAAGGACTGTTAGGTGGGAAGCTGTGTTGCAGAGGGCTGGTGAGATGTCTGGCTGCCACACTGGGGGAGGTGTTGCAAGACTCTATGGAGATGAGACAGCATCCTTGTCTCAGGAGCATTTGTGTTTGAATCTGTGATATCCTGGGAGAAACAAAGTATATTAAATAATTGACAAGGCAAGGACCCACTGCAAGTCATATCCCACTCCTCGGCTTCAGCCAAGGGATCATACATTTTTAGAGTGGGCTGCAAGAGAGCCAGTCGGCATTTGCTGTGGCAAGGATGTTTATGGTTTGATCCGTGAGTCTGGCGATGGCATACCTAACAACACAGAACTGATTGGTACAATAACAGCATTCCTCTCATCACCAAACAGCTTTCCCAATCTTTTTTAATGAATGGAGGTCAGTATTACAGCATATCTGTCTTAAAGGTGATGGCTGTCATCTCAAAACACTGTTTAGACTGATCTGTTATAAGTTGTATTTCTATAAAACATTAACAGACAATCATTTCAAAGTTTTGTAAGGAAAATAGAAAACAAAATTGTCAGGAATAAAAAAAACCAAGTTCTGAAAGTATTAGATGATATAAAAAAATACATGCAAATTTGACTCATTCACAGACTCTGTGTGTGTGTGTGTGTGTGTGTGTGTGTGTGTGCGTGTGTGTGTGTATCTTGGTTTTAATATACAGTTTTCAATCATCAGAGTGGCATGGTTAGGAAGGCCAAGTATTTGTGCACATTTAAATATCTTACCTTAAAGAAGACAGTTATAATACAATTAGGAACACACACACGTCAACCTGAAAAATGCTGTCATTATTAACAATTTTTCTTTAGATGCCACCTGCTTGGGAAAGAATTCTCTTAAGCTTTACATTTTAATTCAAATGTATTTAACACACAAATACTCCATTAACAACCTCATAGTCACACAGAAGTTAACTTTTACTTTTGAAGTGAAATGTAGAATCCCTGACTCAGTATGATAACTATAATTACAGGTCTATGTAGGTTAACAATATTGTCAAAGATCAAAGAATAGCCTTAGACCTTTTATAAGTTCAGGAAACAGTGTTAATGATCAGAAGTAGACATTAGCTGAAGTACAATTATTTCTCATTTATACAATAATAAAATATTTATTTTGTCAAAGCTGATATGAGGCAGGCTTTAAATGGCTGGGTTTTTTTTTTCTTTAAATAATACTTAATGAGAAAGACTGCAAGAGAGGAAACAAACACACATACACATACACACATTAGAGAGAGAGAGAGAGGAGAGAAAGAGAGAGAGAAAGAATAGAAGAGAATAGGTAGAGAATAGATAGAGGGCCAGAAAGCCTCTATTGAAACAAAATAAATATCAAAACAAAATGTACTGAACTAAGCAAGCAAAACCAGGTAACCTTAGAAAACATATAAGCTCAGAAAAATGAGATGGCCATAGTTCAGAAAGGGGTTAAGGTAAATAGCCCTAGAATTTTCAGAGTTCAAGAGAGCTATCAAGAAGAAATGTTCCTTTCAACCTATCTGTTTAAGTCTTAAGCCAGCCAGGCATGGTGGCGCACGCTTGTAATTCCAGTACTTGGGAGGCTGAGACCGGAGGATACAGGTTCATGGTAGCCTCACCTACTTAGTGAGGCCTGCCGCAACTTACTGAAACCCTGTTTCAAAATAAAGAATAAAAATAGGGCTGGGGGTGTAGCTCAGAGGTAGAGTGCCCCTGGGTTCAATCCCCAGTACCGCAAAAAAAAAAGTCTTTAGACAGCTTAGATTTTAAAGAGACACTATTTTTCCTTTGATTTCAAATAAGTGTAAAAGTTAATTTACAGATGTTTTTGTTTCTGCTAGGATTGACTAAAACAACAAACTCCCAAGCAACCTTGAATAGCAAAACTATCTTAGTATACACAGAATGACAGCAGAAGCAAAAAATAGACAGCCCAAAGCCTTCAACTTAACTTTGTAATTGAAGGGCAGGGCTGAAGTCCCTCTCTCCCATCCACCCCATCATAACAACCCCCAATCAGTGGAGACAGGAAGGAAGCTGAATCTCCCCATCCCCAGTGCCAGGAGGGGCTCAGGAAGGACAGGGGAAAGTAAAGGCAGTAAACTGGTAGGGGTATGGTACTTGTTAACAGGGGGAGAAGGAAAAGGAAAAACTGTTAGTTTTAAAACAAGCCATCTGCTATCTGAGATTTAGGAAAGCAGAGATTTATTTTGAGAAGTAAGCAATAGGGCAAGATACACACTCAAGGGGAGAAGGAGTGCGGTGCACTAAGGTGAGACGCTTCCCTTGTAGGTGGTCAGGTTCAAACATTTCTAATCAGCCAAGATGTATCCCAGGGGTGGACAAGAGGGGTCCAGATGGTAGACCCCATTATGAGGGTTGGAGAGTAGGGAGGGTCAGAGGAATAAGAACATGCCTGGGCAACTTAAGTGTACTAGAGTGGGGGCACAAAACCTGAGCACACTCTTTAACTTCCAGGAATGAGGGTGTATACCCTGAGAGACTGTGACTAATAGAAAACCATTCCATCCTGTTTCACAGCCATCTCACTGAGTCTATGGCCAAAAGGGGTGGGTCTGTCCCTTGGCCACCTAAGATCAGAGAGGGGCCCCACCTGAGGAATGTACCTGAAAAGCCTCTTTACCTACTAGGATTAAGAGGGAGTTATACCCTGGGAGAGGAATGAGGAGGAGATAAGGAGAGCTATGAAACACAGGAGGACTCATCCAATTCTGGGAGAACTGTTTGATGAAAAGATAGTGAGGCTCAGTTTCCAGTTGCAGAGAAGAAAGAGAGAGTAAGGCCAGGGGGGGGTGGCACAGGCCTATAATCCTGTACTTGGGAGGCTGAGACAGGAGGATCACAAGTTCGAGGTCAGCTCAGGAGCTTAGTGAGAACCTGTTTCAAAATAAAAAATAAAATGGGGTTGGGGGTGGTGCTCAGAGATAGAATGGCCCTGGGTTCAATATCAAGGAAGGAAGGAAGGAAGGGACAAAAAAACGAGAGGGGGTCAGGGAAGCAGGGACCCCGTCCCTCCCCAACCCTAGGGGGCAGAGGTCCAGTGAGAGGGAAGAGGGCTCTCATCCTCTGAGATGCCAGTTACTTAGACAGTTGACCCCAGGAGCCTTCAGACACCCCCGAGTGTAGTCCTGGGAAGAATCAGAAACTACTCTACTCACAGAGAACCTTGAAATAAAACTGGCAGCTAGAGGTTTCTCCCCTTATGAGCCACCATGATGTCTTGGCATGGATGTAGACTAAAAAAGAATTTTTAAGACAAGAGTAGAACTACAGACAGGTTAGGGTAAACAGAAATACAAAATCACAGAATAAATGCAGGCCATCTCCTGAGAGGAAGAGATCTAGACTGGTGGAGAGGAGCAGACAGCCTGGAAGAGCCAGAGCCAGAGACGCAGAGCAGAGAGAATCCAGCTGTCTGCAGATGGGGGGTGGTAATGGCTCTTCTTTTATAGGAAACTTTATAAAATGGCGAGCAAATGGCATGGGAAAATGGTGGGCATGTGAGGGGAGTGCCCTTGATTCCTATGATCTTGGAGCACAGAGCAGGGATGGCTGGTCCTTCTCAGAATCTTCAGGCTAACTTAATCTGGTTGATGGGTGGCACTTGGGCTAGACCCATATCATTAGGATTTTACCAGTAACTTTTTCTAGACTTCTTTTATCAGTCTAAAATACATTCTGTAGCTTGACAAAATATATAGGCCACAATTAGCTGGACTTACAGTGCTATATGATTTAATGGACCTTTTCAAACTTTAGGCTTTGGAAGAGAGCAGGCCTCAGAGTGAAGGGAATGGAGGTGAGGGTGTTCATGGAGTTTTTAGATTTAAAGCTACAGCCTCTCTTTTCTTCCCCATTTGTCTCCTTTCTATTTCTTTTATTTCTCCTATTCTACCTCATTCTTACCCCCATTATGATATGTGGTTCACAGTTCCCTTTTCCCCATACTAGGCAGCACACTACATACAGGAATGCAAAGCTTCAAAATTTTACAACCAAATGAGTAAATGATTTAAATGTGATTTTCAGGATTCAATGTAAAGATGGACTTCAAGAGAGAGGGAGAAAATTGATTCCAGAATAATTCCTATAGAGCAGTCAAGTAAATAGGGCAAACTAATGCCCAGTATGTAACAGGTAGCCAACAGTGAGCACAGTTACATGGAAGCACTATGAAAAACTGAGATACAAGACATTTCAACAATTTACCCATCAAAACTGGATGGATTCACCATCTAAAGACTTCCTGGAAGAAAATTTCAGCAAACACCAGAGGTGGAAATTTATGATGACTTTCTAACAGGAGAAAGTTAATCCAACATGTCCAAAGAGCAGCTCCTCTCCAAATAATTAAAAATATCTAAGATATGGGTCAGAGACTAAGAGGCAAGCTAAAATTTAATAAAATCAATAAATGGTAAGAAGAGCCTGTAGCATCTCATGATTAGCAGCAGTCACCTCTTCAAAGATGTGATTCCTAACCACACAATATTAAATCACCTCAAGCTACTTTCTACTCCATTCCTGCTTATTCCTTTCTTAACAACTAAAACATTCTGAAATTATTTTGATAATTTGTGTGCCTGCAAGTTCACGCTCTTCTTCCACTATTGGAGAGTAAATTCTCTAAGACAGGAATATGGTATTCCTTATTCATCAATTAACCCACATTACCTAGAACACTTCCCAGTACAGTCAAAATCCTCAACAAATATTTGTGGAATAAATTATTGTATTTTTAGAATTTTGTTGCTAAATCTTTAATCCTTATTACTTGTGTGATCAGATTTGCTTAAAGGCCCATTATCATCATGGATACAATAAAAGAGAGATAATCAACAAAGAATTTGCTGAGAACAAGTAGAATGAAAATGTTGGAGTGGTATCCTGACTTGGCAATTCACTACATCAGGCTTTATAGAGAACTTTCTTTAGAAAACAATGGGGGTAAAGCCAGGCGTGGTGACGCACGTTTGTAGTCCCAGTACTTGGGAGGCTGAAACAGGAGGATCACAGATTCATGGCCAGCCTCAGCTACTTAATGAGGCCCTCCACAACTTAGTGAGACCCTGGTTCAACATAAGGAATAAAAAAATAAGGCTGGGAGTGTAGCTCAGATGTAGAATGCCCCTGAGTTCAATCTCCAGTACTGAAAAAAAAAATTGAGGGTAGAATTGAGACAAAATACTGAGAATGAGAATGAGAAGGGATGCATTCATCTCTTCATTTCATTCACAAACATATGTTAAGCTAAGTGTAGTGATTTCAATACTATTTTTTTTAGAAATCAAGCAACAAAGGAAATATCAAGAAAATACACACTTGTAGAGGAGGGAGGATACAATCTGTATTTAAATAGAGTAGAAAGACTTGAGCATGTTTTCTTGTCCAAAGTGAAACATCCAGGAAAGTAAGATTCTCTAGATATAGGAAACCTGAGCCAAGGGGAAGTAATTAGAAATAGGATTTAGAGTAGATAGAGTTATATTGCAAAGAGATTAGGACACTTCTTCCCTGGGAATTTAGGACAGGGAGAACTCCCCCTCCCATCCCTTAGTTTTTATGTGTGTTCTTTGGGTAGATCTAGGAAACAATTTAATATAATGCTGATTAACAAGAGAAAAGCATAGAAGTTTTATTATATTTACTTTGGCATAGGGATCTTTGCAAGAGAGTGAAGTCCAGAGATATGACAAAGCAAAATGCTGTGTATACTCTAGAAAAAGAACGATAAACTTGTGGAGGAAAGCCAGGACAAGTGGGTCTCTGGGTGAAGGTAGTAAATTCCAGGGATGTCATGAAGAGTCATGGAAGGAGAGTATAAAAGCTGGTGGAAGATAAGTATTACTCCAAAGAATTTCTTTATAAGATTCATTAAAGTCCCAGCTACCTGTCTTTGGAAACTAAGGCTGTTTTCCCATCTTGGTATGACAAGGATATTCCTTCCATGGGAATTGTTATGTTCCCTTGCATGTAGAAAAAGAGAGGCCAGGGAGCTCTGTTTGAAGTTACGGTTCCTCAAGTGATTTGAAATAATCAATATGCCAATTCAGTGTATTTTGAGATAGCACCTTCTTAACTCTTTCAGGGTCAAAGTGGATGAACACACCCTTTTAAATATGAAGGTGCAAATGTTTGAAGGTGAGAAAGATTTGACCAGATGGCCTCTCCATTATCTAGAATTAGACAATGAGGTCACCAAAGATTAGAGGAACTTCAGGTAGTTTTATTGGATGAAACTCTTCCTGTACCCCCAGCTTCCTCTCCGTATTGCTGGACCCTGTGAGATATTTGCTAATTTATCTCTCCCACCCCATTGAGTAGTAAAGGGTCTGGCTCTTTGAAGGAGATCCATGACTCTGTGTGTGTTATATAAAATTATGAGTATGGGATGTTTGATTGTGGTGAGTGAAGGTAAGAGAGGAGACAAATACGACACTCTTTGGGGCCTGAAACATTGGGGAAATGGGAATACTGTAAGTTATTTTTGTCAGCCATTTATATCTTTATGGAAAAGTGAATGTGCCTTCTGTTGTATTTGACCTCTTTCTCAGGACTTAATAATTTGAGATTAAGTCACGTTAGCATGTATAGTCATAATATTTGTTTCATTGTTGCATAACATCTTATTGCATAAACATGTCACAATTTATTTACCCATTTGGATATAAATGGACACTTGGGTTGTTTCCAGTATGTGATATTTGCAAATAGTGCTGCCATAAACATTTTTGTGCTTATGTTTTGATGCATATGTGCACATATTGGCATATACCTTAAAATGTAACACTTGGCTAATTCCCACTATTTTATTTTATGTATGTCTATGATTTCTTGTTCCATTTTAATTTTTTGTCTTTCCTTCCTTTGAGGTACTCATTGAGATTTATTTCATTTTTTTAATCTATTAGGGTGTAATCATCTTGTTTGTCCATGACATGACTACCCTTCATTGATGTTCAACGTATTCAACAATTATTTCCTACCAATTTTGAAATATTCACTCTCACCACCAGCACTCTCATTCTCTCCTTTTCTCTCTCTCTCTCTCTCTCACACACACACACACACACACGTGCGCATTCACACACACACACGTGCGCGCGCGCACACACACACACACACACACACACACAGAATAGCTCATATCTTCCGTCTATATGCACAAATTTATTTAACAAATAATCACAGGGCCACACAATTCTTTATTCTTTATATGTCCAGTTTCAGAAGTTTCTAAATCTTTAGATTCTGATTCCATTTTGATTATCAATTCTGTCTTTTAATTATTTCTCTGTTCTTGCATTTTACTCTATGTAATTAAGAGAAACCATGCAGAATCTTACTGCTTTGCTACTGTTTCAGTCAGCGTTCTCATTGCTGTGACCCAAAATACCTGATGACCACAACTTAGAGGAAGGAAGATTTACTTGGGGGCTTATAGTTCTGGGGGTTTCAGTCAATGTTAGCCTGGATCAGATCTGTGGAGCTCAGGACATGGTAACAAGAAGCAGAGAAAGCGGGCTTGTTGTCAGCTCATGGCAGGAAAGAAAAGAGAAGGCAGATTCAGCAACCTACCTCAGAAACACTATCCCAGGCCATGACCCCAGGGGCCCCTGCCCAGCAACCAAGTCCTACCTCCAACATGGCTACTTTGTCAACCATGAAGTCTGGGAAACATTCTAAATCCAAACCATAATAGCTACTTACAGCTTTTTTCTGTTAAGTATGCTAGTTCATCATTTCTAATTCTGCCTCATTATAACTGGGATTATCACAGGGTCATGAGTTTCTCTCAGTTTTCTCTCCCCAAAAGAAAGATTTCATTTGGGGGATGCAGATTGAGTAGGCATGAAAGGTTTATTGGGTACGTTTACAGGAGGGTCACAGAGCTGGTTAGTTGGGAATGGAGTAAAGGAGAGATGGGCCCCAGTCTGCTGCATGGTGAGTCTCTTATAAAGTCTAGAAATTCCATGCGTTTTCACACATAGTAATTTGGGGTAATTACTTTTTTGGGTTCTGTGACACAACTTAGTGAGACTGCACATGATGTGTCATGTGAGAAATCTAAAGTTGCAATGTAATAGGGTGGAAGTCTCTGACCATAGCTGGGTGGGGTAATCTGTTCCATTTCCACCCCTACCCCCGTCCTGATCATAGCTAGCTAGATACCTAACCTTCCCCCCTCAAGAGCCAGAAGTCCTGAAATTATTTAGGGAACATGGGTGATGGTCCATCTTTTGTAGTTTCTTCAACCTGAATAGGGATGTAGACATGTCAGGGCCTCCTGCTCTTGCTATATGTCAGGGCAGGGCATGTTGGGACAGGATAAGCTCCTTTCTGGAGGACAGATTGGTCCAGGGGTCCCTGATAGTAGTCAGCATCCACTGTAGAGAGGAATTGGAAGTCTAGCCCTCATTTGAAGGTTGAAGCCTGGAGTAGGGATGAAACAAACTTTGTTAGTAGTTTTAGGTGACAAGGGCCAAAGAATAAGAATAGGAGTATGGTGGCTAGAAGCCCCATGACAGGCAAGAGCCAAGAAAGCCAGGATCATTTTTTTTTCCATAATATCCATCCCTGGGTAGCTTGCTCCCTCAGATTGGATGCCCTTTTCTTTAAGTGTCAAATACCTTCCTGCACATGACCTGAACTTTTGACATACAAATATCATTTTTTTGCTGAAGCATAAGGAATACTCCCACTCTGGCCACTGTAATTAAGTATAACACCAATAATTTAAACAAAGCCAACAGGCATGGGCAAAGGAGGAGTTAGCAGCTTATAGTAGCCTTTGAGCTGCTTGTGTTATAGAAAGATAGGGATGATAGAATCAAGGGATGTTAAGTTAAACAGAATCTACTTATCTGTTTGTCTTTTGAAAAGGAACCAGAGGTCCTCTATGGGTGTACAAGTATAGTTGTTCATGGGTAATTCTGGGGAATGAACAGCTTCAACCAATATAGTCAACAGCTTGACCCTGGAGTGCTGGATCCAGTTGGCAATTCCAGATACCTTCATGACTGTATGAGTGTACAGAAGAACAAGAAAGAGTCCTGTTGAAAGTGGAGCCAGTTGATGATCTGGCTGGTTGTCACAATAGGTTTTAATTAGCATCATGGAGCCTGATTGGTAGAGGGGTTTAGTTGAGGAGCTCTCAGGGGAGGGACAAACCTGTTGGCCAAACTCTCAGAGAGCTTGTTGGTATTGACCAAAGGCTGTTACATATTTGGCAAGTATAACCTGCTTCTCATCTAGGAGGAGGTCTGACCAGAGGAAAGGCCAACCACATAATGTCTCATCAGGCTAAATATTAATGTTGCTGTTGGTGAGACCCTTACCCACAAGAGTGCCAGAGGAAGTACTTTTTTCCATTGTAAGGCTGTTTCCTGAGAGAGCTTTTTGAGATGTAGTTTTAGAGTCTGGGTGACTCTTTCTACTTTGCCTGAGAATTGGGGTCTCCAGGAGGAGTGTAGATAATATTTCATCCCCAGGGCTTTAGCTACTTGTTGAGTTACCTCAGAGATAAAAGATGGCCCATTGTCCCTTTGAAGGAACATGGGAAGTCCAAATATGAGGATGATTTCTTGGGGAAGGGTCTCAGCCACTTCAGTGGCCTTCTCTGTCCTTGTAGGGAATGCCTCCACCCAGCTTGTGAATGTATTCATAAATACCAACAAATATCTGAATCCTTCACAGGGTGGGCAGTGGTTGGGTGACATCTACCTGCCAATCATCCCCTGGGTAAGCTCTGCATTTTTGTCCTGGTGCTATCAAGGGTGGTGGCCTCCATCCTTCAGGATTATTAATGACATTGGCCTCACAAGCCTGAACGACTCTCTTCAAAATCTTATATAGTCCCTTCCAGTAAAAAACCTTTTTATTAAGGAGGGAGAGGCAATCCCTCCCAAAGTGAAAGCAGTCATGTAGGCCCTCTAGATCTTTTCACTGTATTGCTTGTGGGAGATGGGTGATGGCACCCAATCAGTGCCATCCATCTGCCTCTTGGATGTATCCCTTTTCCTTGACCCAAGCTATTTCCTAAGGGGTGTAGTTGGGGAAATATGTGCCACAGGACATGGAGGGAATTAAGGCCAGCTCCAAGCTGACTGATTTGGCTGCCCACTTGGCTGCCTTATCAACAGCCTGGTTGCCCTGTATGACCTCAATGGTCACTTTTTGATGTCCTTTTCAGTGAACTACTGCAATTTCTCATGGAAGCTTACTGCCTCAAGAAGTTCCAGTATCTGAAGAGGCCACATGGCCTCTTTCTCTCCAGACAGTGGCATGGGCATGAAGCACCAAGAAGACATAATTGGAATCTGTGAAAATGGTTGCCTTCTCTTTTCTTATTTTAGGAGCCTGGGTTAAAGCCATTACCACTGCCAGTTGTTCAGCAGTTCCTGGTGGGAGGGGTTTAGTTTCAATAATTTCTGAGGTAGATACAACTGCATAGTCAGCTTTTCTGACTACATCATCCACAAACGAATTGCCATCAGTAAGCCAAACAAAGTCAGGGTTGTCCAAGGGCTGATCCCTAAGGCCCTCTCTGCTGGCATGAGAGAGGCTTAGGACTTCTTCACATGAGTGTTGAGGGAATGAAGAGTCATCCTCCGGAAAGGGGAGCAGGCTGGCTCGATTTAAAGAGGTGCACTTGTGCTAGGTTACATCTGGGTTTTCTAGCAATATGGTTCGGTATCTTAGCAATCTGCTGTTGGTCAGCCAGCAAGTTCTTTTAAGTTCCAGAAGAGAAGCCACCTGATGGGGGATAAAAACCTCAAGGGGCCTTCCTAGTCTTATTTTAAAGGTCTCTTACACTAGGAGTGCCATTGCAGCTACAGCTCATAGGCAACTACCTCATCCCTGAGCCACAGAATCTATCCCTTTGGATAAGTACCCTTGGGAGTGTTTGGTTGGTCCTAGACATTATGTCAACACTCCCAGGGCAGTTCCTCTTTACTCCGCTGTGTATAGTTGGAAGAGCTAATCCCTCTGAGGCAGGCTAAGGCCTGGGGTTTGGAGGAGTGATTGTTTCAGTTTAATATAGGTTTGTTCTTGTTCTTTTTCCCACATTAAATGTCCCATTTCCCCTCCTCCCTTAAGAGGTTCATACAAAGGTTTAGCTATTTCCCTATATCCTAATATCCACAATTGAGAGTAGCCCATAAGCCTTAAAAAGGCATGAAGCTGTCAGTGTGTGGTTGGTGGGGGTAGCTGTTAGATGGCCTGTATTCTTTCTTGGGATAAGGCCCTCTTTTCAGGTGTTATTAGTCATTCCTAGATAACTGATCTTTTGTCGTATGAGTTGGGCCTTTGGTTTTGAGGCTTTTTATCTCTGGTTGGCCAAAAAGTTTAAGGTTTCTATTGCATGTTTTTCTTTACGTTCTGGAGTTGGGGAGGCGATGAGGAGGTCATCTACATACTGTAGGAGTAAATATTTATCCAAAGAAATGTCATCTAAGTCTCTGGCTAAGGATGGTCAAAACAAATAGGGACTATCCTAACATCCCTGGAGTAAGACTGTACAGGTCAAATTTCGGGTCTTTCCTCCATTTTCTGCCCACTCAAAGGCAAACAAATATTGTGATGTTGGAGCTAAGGGAATGCAGAAAAAACATCTCTGAGATCTAGCACCAAAAACCATTGAGTATTAGGTCGAATTTTTTTCCCAGAAGCACTTAGGGATTTAGCACTACTGGGTTTATGGATACCACTGCCTCATTAATTGTGCTCAGATCCTGAACCAGCTTGTATTCTCCATTTGGTTTTTCAACTGACAAAATTAAGGTGTTACACAGGGGTTCATAAGGCACTAGGAGCCCATGTTCCAGGAACTTTGAAATCAGTGGCTGAAGGCCAGCTAAAGCCTCTGCCTTTAGAGGATACTATTTGTGGCAGGGGAAATACATGGGGTCCGTGAGCCTTACTTTCCCAGGATAAGAAGTTTTTGCATGTTTAGGTATCCCCACGTCACAGACTCAGGAATCTATGGGGAGTTCTTTGTTATCTTTTGAAGTTAATTTCTGGGATATGTCAGTCTTTAAGGCAAGGACAAGTGAGGAGGTTTCTCAGATTTGCCTCCATTTTTACAAGCAAGTCCTTTCCTATTAAAGGGGCTGGACACTCAGCCATAACCTGGAAGGAATTGTTGAATAAATATCCTCCCCAAAGTCAGTAAAGGAGAGGTGTAAACCACTTGGTCATGGGGCTTCCATCGACTCCCATCACCCAAAAGGAACTGGCAGTAAGTGTCCCAGCATAAGAGATCAGGACAGAATATGAGGGAAAACAAATGATCCTACCTGCCACACCCAGCGTGAACCTTGATCTGTCCCTTGTATGATGATGACTTGGTGAGGAACTGAATGGGGCTGAGAAGACCCTCACTTTGTGGTCACCATTTGGAAGGCATTTGACCAGGGGCCTTTTGGCCCTCAGGGTAATTTATCCTCCAGTGGCCCTTTTTGACACATTGTGGGCAAGAATTTAGAGGGATTTTTTTTTCTGGTTGGGAAATTCTTATTTCCAGTGCCCTGGCTTTCTACAGATATGACATTTGCTGTCAAGCGATCCATGGGGGATATTGCTGGGATGGAGCTGTCAACCTTTCAAGGCTGCCAGTAACAATACTTGCCTTTCCTCTTTCTTTTTCTTCTTTTTAAGGGCCTTTTGTTCTCAATCCTGATCTCTGTTATAATAAACAGAGGTGGCTACTCGGAGAAGGTCATCGATGGAAGTCTCAGGCACCAGTGCTAGCTTTTGTAATTTATTCTAATGTCTGGAGCTGACTGAGTGATGAACTTATCCTTTAGAATGAGCTTCCTTTCCAAAGGCCCTGGGTCCATGGAAGTTTATTTAATAAGAGTCTCTAGGAGTAGCTCAAAGAAAGCTATAGGGTTTTCATTAGGTTCCTGATCTATGGTAGCTAACTTAGTATAATTAATGGACTTGACCCTGCTGTTTCTTAATCCTTCTAAAAGGAAAGCCAGAAAGTGGTCTCATGTCCATATTCCATCATTTTCATTATAATTAAAATGGGATCATTGAGGATCTATCATGGAGACAGCTGTTGATCCTATAATATACTGGGAGTTTACTAAGTGCATTTGGTTCCCAAATCCCTTTGCAGTCTCAGTAATCTGTTGTCTTTTTGACTCTGATAGGGACTGTCCTAGACTGATGTTTATGTCCTTCCAGGTGAAATCCAAAGCCTGGACTAGGCTTCTATATATAGATCTGAGTCATCAGAGAATTTTATCAGATATT
Source organism: Glis glis (assembly GCA_004027185.1). Taxonomy (NCBI): domain Eukaryota; kingdom Metazoa; phylum Chordata; class Mammalia; order Rodentia; family Gliridae; genus Glis; species Glis glis. The sequence continues at coordinate 36,886 of PVJS01008561.1, forward strand.
GCTTAATTCATTTTAGAACATTTAGAAAGAAGGGGACTTGTAACTGCATGGGTCCAAATTTTCCACCTACTGCCTGTAAAGATATAACTTGGATGGTGGTGGGGGTGACCGTGGGTATGGGGGACTATGATTTGGGAGTGGTAATGAAAGGTAGAGTACTCTATGGGACATCTGGTTGTTCAACCTTTGGAGAGTGCTGAGGTATTGTCCAGTTCCACTGGTGGAGCCTCTAAGGCAGAGTGGTCCCCCCATTTTGGGAAGGTCTTCCCGCATAAGGCCATAAGGGCAGGGTCAACTGTGCCTCCTTGACAAAGGTCTAGCTGATTTCTTAAGGCAAAGAAAGGTTGGATATAAACAACTTACCCCATTTTCCTTCCTGCAGCAGAAGACATCTAGCTGTAATATCATATTGAAATTTAGGCTCACGTTTAGGGTTCATGCTTGGTTATCTAATGGGTCTTGGGGCCAAGCAGTATTACAAAAGAACAGAAGCCTTTTTCTTTTTGAAGTTTCAGGATCAAACATCTAACAGTTCTTTAAATTGCATCCCAATGGATAATCCAAAGTTATCGTGATCTGATTGCCCATCTGAAAGAGAAGACAGAGACATGAGAGAGGAGGCATTCCCTCGTTTTCTCAGTTAATAAATCTTATGTACCTTGGGTTTCCCTTTTGAAGTCCAGAAACTAGGGATTGGGTCTACTGGCCTGCCTTGCCAGATCCTGAAAACCTGCCTATCTAGTATTTTCAAGTTTTTTTCTTTGATGTGGGAAGAGGTACAAATTTGTTAACTCTTTTAATTTTCCCAAGAAGCATTTATTTTAATTGAATTTACCTAATTTAGACAGTTATTTATAGATTACTTCTGAAAACCAAGATACCAGATGAGCAATATTAACATTTAAGCAATTTTTATACCAAAGTAATGTCCCAAATGCAATGGACATTTTAATTTAAAATATTCTACAGAGGCAAGCATAACCCAGCTAGGAAGTTAAAATGCATATGTAGTATTTTATTTAGAATTTTTGCGTCTATGTTCATTAATGATATTGGTCTGTAATTTTCTTTCCTTGAGGTATCTTTATTTGTCTTTGGTATTAATGTAATGTAGGCCTCGTAAAAAGAGTTTGGAAGAATTCCGTCTCTTTCAATTTCACGGAATAGCTTGTGAAGTATTGGTTTTAGTTCATCTGTGGAGGTTTTGTAAAATTCGTCCGGAAAACCATCTGGACCTGGGCTTTTCTTTGAGGGAAGACTTTTTATTGCTGTTTCTATCTCTA
>PVJS01008561.1:38268-52869 GCA_004027185.1 Glis glis
TGGGTAGGTTGTATGTGTCTAGAAATCTTTCGACCTCTTCCATGTTTTCCATTTTATTGGAATATAAGTTTTCAAAGTAGCTTCTTATGATCCTCTGGATTTCTCCACTATCTGTGGTGATATCCCCTGTTTCATTTCTGATTTTGGTAATTTGCATTGATTCTCTCCTTCTTTTGGTTAGGTTAGCTAGTGGTTTGTCGATCTTGTTAATCTTCTCGAAGAACCAGCTTCTTGTTTTGTCGATTCTTTGTATTTTTTTATTTTCTATTTCATTAAATTCTGCTCTGATTTTAGTTATCTCCTGCCTTCTACTGGCTTTGGGCTGTGACTGTTCCTGTTTTTCAAGATGCTTGAGGTGTGTCATTAGGTTATTTATTTGGATGTTTTCTGTTTTTCTTATGTGGGCACTCAGTGCTGTAAATTTTCCTCTTAACACCGCTTTCAAGGTGTCTCACAGATTTTGATATGTTGTGTCTCTATTTTCATTTAATTCCACGAATTTTTTTATTTCTCCCCTTCTTTCTTTCCTGATCCAGTCCTTGTTCAGGAGTGTATCGTTCAGTCTCCATGTACTTATGTGATTACTTTTTGTCTTCCTGTTGTTAATTTCCAGTTTCAATCCATTGTGATCTGAGAAGATGCAGGAAATTATATCACATTTTTTGAATTTGCCGGTGCTTGCTTTGTGACCCAGTATGTGGTCTATTTTGGAGAATGTTTCGTGGGGAGCTGAGAAAAATGTGTATTCAGGTGTTATTGGTTGAAATAATTTGTATGCGTCTATTAGATCCATTTGGTCTATAGTTTTCTTTAGGTCTGAGCAATCTTTATTCATCTTTTGTCTGGAGGATCGATCTAGTGGTGTGAGTGGTGTGTTGAATTCTCCCAATATTATTGTGTTTGGGTCTATTTTGGACCTGATGTCCCGAAGACTTTGTTTTATGAATGTGGGTGCACCCACATTTGGGGCATAAATGTTTACTATTTTTATATCTTCTTGTTGGATTGTTCCTTTTATTCATAAGAAGTGACCCTCTTTGTCTCTTCTGATGTGTTTTAGCTTAAAGTCTGTTTTGTCTGATATCAGCGTTGCTACCCCTGCTTGTTTTCGATCTCCATTTGAATGGTATATCTTTTTACATCCTTTTACCTTTAGCGTATGAGTATCTTTGGCTAGAAGGTGAGTTTCTTGTAGGCAGCATATAGTTGGGTTATGCTTTTTGATCCACATTGCCCATCTGTTCCTTTTATTTGGGGAGTTGAGTCCTTTGACATTCAGTGTTATTATAGAGATATGATTTTTGTTTCCTATCATTTTGAGTTTTATTTTCTTTTTGCTGTGGTGACAAATCTGCTTGTTTAGTTGCCTACCTGGTGGAGTTCACCTCTCCTGTGGTTCTGAAAATTGCTTGTTTTTCCTTCTCTGTGGTTTACTTCTTTCAGGATTTTCTCTAGTGTTGGCTTGGTCCTCATGAATTCTTTAAATGTTTGTTTATCATGGAACATTTTTATTTCTCCATCAATTTTAAATGATAGCTTTGCTGGATATTTCAGTCTTGGTTGGAAGTTGTTTTCTTCCAGGGTCCGGAGTATTTCGTACCAATCCCTCCTGGCATTCCTGACTTGAGTTGAGAAGTCTGGGGTGATTTTTATTGTTTTGCCCCTCTATGTCACCCGCTCTTTTGTTCTTGCTGCTTTTAGGATTCTTTCTTTAGCCTCTATGTTAGTCATTTTAATTATTATGTGGCGAGGGTTTGGCCTCTATGTTAGTCATTTTAATTATTACGTGGTGAGGGGAGGTCCTTCTTAGGTCCTGTCTTAACAGTGTTCTATATGTCTCCTGTATGTGCATGTCCAAATCTTTCTCTATGTTCGGAAAATTCTCTGAAATTATTTCTTTGAAGAGGTTTCTTCTACCCTTGGTCTGTGCTTCTAAACCTTCTTCAAGGCCTTTTATCCTTAGATTAGGATGCCTTGCATTGTCTTGTATTTCTTGAATGGCCAGGGTGTGATGTTGTAATATCTTCTGTATATCATTGAGTGTGTTCTCAGTTTTGAATGAGCTGTCTTCCAGGAGTGATGCCCTGTTTTCCATGTGGTCAAGCCTACTGGAGTTGGTTTCTATTGCAGTCTTTAATTCGTTTATTGATTCCTTCATTTCGTTCATAGTTTCTTTCTGCTTCTTCCTTAGAGCCTCAACTTCCTCCTTCATCTCTTCTATGCTTACTTTGAGGACTTTCATCATTCTGAAGATCAAAATTCGGAATTCTCCGTCTTGCATTTCCTGCAGGTCAGAGTCAGTGATCTCAATTGTTGATGCATTGTGTGTGTTTCTTGTTTCCTCACTGTTCTTCATTCCTGCATTTTCGGTGTTTTCCATTTTGTGTTTCTGTTGCTTCTGCATCATTTTCCTTTCTGTGTATGAGACCTCTTGAGGCTCCTGTAGTCCCAATTGGGTGAGTATGCTGCAGGGTGTCGATCCCTCTTGTCCAGTTGGCTGGGGCGTGGTATTGTGTGTGGAGGGGGATGCAAGGTCCAGAGCTTGGGACTTGTCACGTGAGGAGCACTTCGAGGCGCAGTGTTGGGTGCAGGCACTGAGGCATGGCTGATGGTGCCGGAAGGTGCCCTCTTTCCGAGGTGCAGGTGCTGGGGGTCGCCCGGGCCCCTGGGATGCACACGTGTTCTGGGTCTCGGGCAATGTTGCCGGAGGGTGCCCAGGCTCTGATGCGCTGTGCTGAGGATTTCAAATGGGCCCGTGGGAGGTGCAGGCCCCATGTATCGAGTAGCGGCACCTAAGGGTGCACAGGCTCTGTGGCGCGGCACAGAGGATCGTGCGTGGGTCCCAGGGGAAAGCGTGTGCTCCTAGATCTCAGGTGTCAGCACCAGGGCGTGTCCTGACTCAGAGACAACCCAGAGAGTCACGCTTTTCTTGGGTTGCGGCGCCGGAGGGTATCCGGGCTCTTAAGCATGGCACAGAGGCTCCTGTGTGGGGGAAAGAGGTGCAGACTCTTGGTCTCCAGTGGCTGCGCCGGAGTCCAAGGCAGGGCATGGAAGGCTGCCCGGGACACACAGGAGGTCACAGGGTCTGAGACCGGGCTGGAGGACCCGGTGACACAGAGAGGGGTATGCCGAAGCCTGGGCGGGAGCAGAGACCACCGGGATGATGTGGGGGGTGGGAGACACCGAGGTCTGGTACCTGGCGCAGAGGTTGCGGAGGTGACGCCGAGGTCCGGTGCGGGCACAAAGGCTGCCGGCGTGACGCGCGGGGACGCTGGGGGCTGGTACCTGGCGCAGAGGCCGCCGAGGTGATGCCAAGGCCTGGGGCGGGTGCAGAGTTCGCCGAGATGATGGGGGGCAATTATTTTCTTAAGGTAGATTTCTATGAGTAAATATAGCTGTTTTAAAACTTATTGGAAAATATACTTTTAAAGATTTTGAAATGCATCTTAATCCTCCAATATAGCTCAAGGGATGTCTTCTCAGATATGGGACTTTATCTGAATAAGAACTGTATTGGTCCTTATAATACCTATACCATTGAGACATTATCTTCGTATCCTAGGTTGGCAAATGACCTCTCATTCTATGTACTTCAGGCCACACTCTCCTGACTTTCAAACCTATAATTGTTAGGCAGTCTTCTCAGGCTGTGCTTCAAATGTGATATGCTTCAAAATGTAAAAGAATTTGTAAAAATCCTAATTGCTTCCTAACTCCTATCTTCTGCTTCCTCCTCAATGTGTGGGAAGATGCCACTCTAAGTAACTTAATTAACATGAAAATTTATAGATTGATACATGATTTTGATTTCTTTACTTATTTTTACTGTTTTGTTATTCAATATGAGAGAAAACGAAGTAAACCTCAGAATGAAGGCCATAATGAAGTAGATAATACACCTTTTAGATAATGTGTACCTCACAATAAACTAATGAAGACCACTGAGCATTCTAATTCTCACTGAACAAAATACATAGTGGTCTTTTGTTTGATAATTCTTATTAACTCAGAAATTGAGGTAGCACCCAAATCATGAAAAACTTTATCCATCTGCACATAGGTATAATTATATCTATCTCTATATATTTGTCTCATTTTAAGGAAAATTCTTCTGAAATAAATATGATTATGAATTATTTTATGATATTTAGCTCTAAATAAAGTATGCATGCCAAAATTCTTTGCAAAAACTACTTTTTGTTTTTGGTACAGGGATTGAACCCAGGGATGTTCTACCTCCAAGGTACACTTCCAGCCCTTTTTATTTTGAAACAAAGTCTCACTAATTTGCTGAGGGTCTCTCTCTGTTTCTGAGTCACACACTTTCACTTCTACTAATATCTAAGAGTTTATCCTACTGAAGTCTGGCAAGAAATAATTTTTGTAGTTTTCTTAATTTCATTACATTTGCTTCAAATGGAAGGAGAAAAGAGTAAAAACCAAAAAATAAAAAAAACACATTTTCTAGATAACTAGTGGTGTGGTTGAATATGTTTCATGCTTATTAGCTACTGGCATGCATGACTGATGTACTTGTGGCTCTGCTCATTGATCCTTCATATTAAGGTTTTCTTAAAGGATGTGGTATAAAGCCTAACAACAATTCAAGATGGTTACTCAATATTTACAAATTTCATCTAAACAATTTTGTTCATCATGTAGGAATAAATGTTATTGATTGCTCTTTAGTGAAATTCTTAGAATTTGTAATATTCCTAAAATTCAGAAGGGCCTTTCATAAGCTTGAGAATAAATATAAAGCCACATAAACTTGCTTTCATTATTTTGCTTGCTGTTAAAGTGCAAGGGCTGGGCTCTTGCCACACTCAATAATCAATGAGACATTCTTCCATCTAAAAATTGCTCAGATTCTAGATTTTCCTTCAGTGTATTAGTTGTTCTTTTCCCCCTTTTATATCATGAATTCTCAATGACATCAGGAGGTTGTATATTAAACACTTATTAGAAAAACAGTTGTGGGTTTTATTACCACTTCTCAAGAAGTCTGAAAAAGAGAAGGTTTGAATGGTTTTCTTAAGAAATTGAAATGGATTGGGGGAGGGCTAAGTGAGTGATGTGTGCATGTAAGCCTCTACTACCCTGAACCTCATCAAGACATATGATTACAATGCACCAATAAAAAATTTAAAAAAAGAAATTGAAATGGAGCAAATCAACAATTTCTTACATTTTACTTTAAGAAATTAAATTTTAATTTAATTCTTGAATTCACTAACTTCAGATTCCTTTATATGTAAACCAAAATTGATTTTTAAAACTCCCAACTGAAGAAATGAAAATTATAGACTAATATCCTTGATGTATGTATATATGTATATATATATATATATACATATATATACATATATATATGCAAAAATTGCTAATTAAATTCATCTCCATATTAAAAAGATTATACATCAAAATCAAGAGTGTTGCATAGCAGGACTGCAAGGCTGGTTCCCCATTCACAAATCAGTACATGTAATACACCACATAGAATCAAGGACAAAAGTCATATGATTATCTCAATGATACCCTGAACAAATGTCAACTCAACATTGATAAAAGACCTAAGTATAGGTCCCAAAGTTTTGCAAGTGTTAGAACAAATCATAGAAAAAAAAATTTCACCATATAGGTACAGGCAAGAAGTTCCTGAATATGATATTTATATCTCAGGAAATAATGGCAAGAATTAATAAATGGGATGGTATCAAATTGAAAAGCTTCTGCACTGAAAATAAAATAATGGAGTGAAGAGTCAACCTATACAATAGGAGAAAATCTTTGCCACCTACTTTCTGACAGAGGAATAATACCCAGAATATATGTTTAAAAAAACACCCCAAATCAATAAAAAAAACTACAATTAATCCACTCAAAAAATGGGCAAATGAATGGAATAGACACTTTCCAAAAGAACAAGTATGAATGGCTAGCAAATGCATGTAAAATATTTAGCATTGTTAGCCATCGGGGAAAGCCAAACCAAAACTACATTGAGATTCCATCTTACTCCAGTAAAATGGCAATCTTCAAGAATACAAATAACAATAAAATCTGGCAAGGATCCGAAATAAACTCTATGCACTATGGTGGGAATGTAAATTAGTACAACCACTATGGAAATCAGTGTGAAGGTTCCTAAGAACAACAAATAAAACTACCATATTATCCACGTTCACCACTCCTCAATATCTATCCAAAAGAATTAATATCAGCATACTTTATAGATATGTCCATACCTATTTTGTTGGAGAACAATTCATAATAGTTAAATTATGAAATAAGCCTAGGTGCCTATCAACAGGTAAAAAGATAAATAGAATGTGGTTCAAATACGCATTGGAGAATTATTCAGTCATAAGCAACAACAAAATTATGCCATTTGCAGAAAAATAGATGGAACAGAAGAGGACAATGTTAAGTGAAAGCAACAGGGGAAAGTGCATGTCAGGAAAATAGGGGTAAGGAAAAGGATCAGGGCAGAGAAGTGAGGGGGAAGGGGATATACTGGGTAGTGAAAGTGGTCCAATTATGGTATATGCATGCACAAACATGCCACAATGAAACCCACTGTTCTGTATAATTAACATGCACCAGTAAAAATCCATAAGATACAATTATAAAGAAAAATTGATAAAATGGACTTCATCAAGATTGATTGTTTGCTATTAGGAAAACATAGCTAAGAAAACAAAATGTGAAGACACAGAGATGTAGAACGTTTTTTGCAAAACATATATCTGACCAAAGACTTGCACCTAGAACTTATAAAGGACCCTGGAAATCCAAAAGTAGAAAACAGGCAGAATATGTGATCCCAAAAGAAAATAGGCAGAATCTGTATCAAATATTTCACAAAAGGAGATATTAAAATGGTCATTAAGCACATGAAAAAATATTCAACATAAGCAGGAACTTACACTAGTACCACAATGGTGTATCATTTTAAACCATTCAAATGATTAAAAACACCAATGTTGACAAGAACGTGGAGCAATTGGAATTCACATACATTACTAGTGAGAATGCAAATTGGTAATGCTCACTTTAGAAATCAGAATGACACTGTTTTATAAATGTAAGCATGCATTTTTATAGGGCTCTGCATTACACATCTAGGTATTTATGAAGAATAAATGAAAACACACATCTGTATAATTATGTATATACAAGTGTTCAGAGAAACAAAAACTGGAAAAATTCAAATGCAAATCAGCTGATGAATAGATATAGAAACTGTGCTAAATCATGCTAAATTTGAGGTTTCAAATTTAGTACTAATTAGTTGTTACCAAGTTTATTTTCTAGTTCTCCCTCCCTGAAACACTCTATACCCATTTTTATAGGATAACTAGATAAGTCAACAACAAATGCTTATCTCAAAACTATTTTGGAGAAGGGAGAGACAAGGAGGAGGGCAACCAGTTCAATTTTAAGGTCTCCTTCCTCCAAGATACCAAAATTGGAAAAGAATAAGATAGGAAGAGAAAAGATAGATCACAATGACTCATGAGATGAGAAATTTTTAAATGCTATGTTATCAAGTTGAATCCAGCAATGCATAATGTAGAATAGACTTGGATCTTATTATCAAAAGTTCAAAATCCAGTGATAAATGGCAATGCTATGTGTCTAGTGATGTGGAAATTATAAAATGGTAAACGTGGTCAACTGGTCAAAGTAGAGAGAGAATACAGAGAGTCATTCATTATAAGGGATTCTTTATAGGGAGGGTGCCTTTGAACTGGCCTTGGCAGGACTAGATAAGTAGAGTTGGTATTCTTTTCTCATCAGATTACAGGGAGTGCATTCCTCCACTCTGGTACTTGCCACTTTTACTGCACTATTTACTTGAATATCTTATTCCCCCATCTGGCTCCCCTCAAAATATGGTTTGTTTAGGCAGTAGCCAATTAATTCATCTATTTTCTGTGGTATTAGAACAGGACATCTTGATGATTAGGTAATCAATAAAGATCTGTTGAAATCTTTAGAAAGGAGTTATTTACTCTAGCTACTTGTGATATTGGTGTGAACATGTCCTTTGGAGAGACAAACAAAAAGAACCAAGTAGGTGGATTCTGGAGCAAGGAAGATTGAAGTAAACCAGTTATCTCCACATTCTAGGTCTGAACGTCCAGAGAGAAAATATGGTCAATGTTCAGGTAGAGATAAGAGTAAAACAGAGTGAACTGCTTTAGGGGAAGTTAAAGGTGGTTTGTGCAAACCTGACATTCATATGTGCTTCCAGAGAGGGCATGATTACAGTATTCCCTCTTCCTTGTCCAGATTTATAGTCTGAGAGGCTGGGAGAAAGAGATGAGAGGGAGATGTGAAAGAGATGTCACAAGGACAGACAATCTGGACACCAAAATAAAAGACTTACTTGTTCTAATTTCTAAACTCCCTCCCAAACTCATCATCATCATCACATGCTCTAATAAATTTTACAGCAAAAGAAAAAAGTCCAAGGTTATTCCACACAGTGGTAAGTGACAGCCCATAGACTCATCCTAACTAGACATAAATTGAACATAAAAGCAAAATATCTAGCACCAATAATGCAAATGAAAATGGATGATATAAAACTATATATGGTGCAATTGACAGGAAAAGATCAGAGAAGTATGGGGTAGCAAAAATTAGAGCTATTGAGCTGGGTGTGGTGGCATACACCTGTAATCCTAGTACTTGGGAGACTCAGATAGGAGGATCACAGGTTCAAGGACAGTCTCAGCAAGTAGTGAGACTCATCAACCTAGCAAGACCCTGTTTCAAAATAAAAATAAAATAGGGCTGGGGATGTATCTTGGAGGTAGAATGCCCCTGGGTTCAATCCCCAGTGCCACACACACATACACACACACACACACACACACACACACACACACACACACAATTACAGCTATTGAATCTGAATGCTATAGCTTTCTGCATGGCAGAATTACTATCTTTCCTCTATTTGGAAGTTGTTTCAGGAAATTTCTGAGGCCAGTGGTTGCTTAGTACCACAGGTACCCTTGGAAATGCTTTCTTTGATTCACTTTATACCTACCAAATTCTTTTTTATGTGTCTCAAGTTATATGTATAAACAGCACAAGAAGACACCAACACTATGCACAAGGTAGTTTAGGGAATTACACGAATCCTTCTGTTCACATATTCACAGACAAAGCCTTTACTATGGAGACTTCCTGGGGTCCTGAGTGCCTGTGGGAGCCTGATGCAGAGCTTAGAAACTCGAGCTGGATATGGAATGGCAAGTGGACCTGGGCCTTAGTTTGAGACTTGGCCTTTGGCCAATAGAGCTTGAGACTTGGCAATGCTGGCACAGTAAGCATCCTGAGCTTGGGGTGGGTGATGTAGGCAAGTCAATTTAACTTGTTCAGCTAGAACCCTTTGGCATATCAGACTTAACCTCCTTGGGATTCACAAGGGTCTTGGTGATCTCTGCAGGTACATTCATGGTCTTGGCATTGTATGTCTCCATTTTTCTCAGGCCCTTCTGTGTTTCCTGCAAAATACATGTTCCTCGGGAACTTGCAGACTATGCTCTTCAGAGATTCCTATCTTTGTTACGGGATCTATAGATGCCATTTCTCTGCAATTTTCAGGAGTGGTTGGATGTGTAGTAGTGGTTGCATGTGCAGTAGTAGTTCTTCAACTTGACGATATCTTCATTTTAACCTACAACTCCCAAAGTGCTTGGACTGGCTGTTCATCAACCTAAACACATTCTCCATGTGTAACTCAGGGGATGCTAGATGACCAAACTATGTATGTATATATATATATATATATATGTATATATATATATATATATATATATATATATAACCCCATTGCAGTTCTCTTATCCCTTTGAATGTTTCATAAATCCTGTGAGTAGAAATGATTGTGAGTTTCATTTTTGCCAGCTTCTCAGATTTATTCCAAAAATGTGGACTTTAGTTACAACCTGTAACTGAAGTTAAACCTGTGCTCTGTCTAGTACAGTACATTGACTCTAGGCTGTGAAGGAAGAACATTGAAATGAAAAGTCGAATTCTACTTTAATATATATATTCCACTAGCAGCTTTTCAGCTTCAACTCTTCTTCCCCTTCTGCCCCACATCTGGGAAAGCTGATGAAAAGGCCCTGGTGCTTCCTCCTTTGGCAATAGCAATAGATTGAAACCACACAGTCTCCTTACCTCCTACAGGAACTTTCACTCATTCACAACCCTGACCACATAAAAATCCAGCCTAATCTCCTTTCCTTTCTTTTTCAAAACATTTTGTAAATTTTTGAGAGGTTTTCCCTGCTCTCTGAAGATATCTCAATTATATAAATAATCTTTTCATATTCTCTTGGTGTGTGTCACATCATCAGTCTTTCGTGAGAGGCAAGTTTTCCATGAAAGTTGAAATGTTTGCTTTAAAATAAATATGGATATCTACCTGTGAGAAAAAAGTAGCCACCGCTAAAATAGCCACACTATTTAAAGAGAAAAAATGATAATTGGGTCCTTGCCCAACCAGATAACAGAGCCTTATAAACATCTATAATATTTTTATAACCTAATTATGACAGAGGTAGCCAAAAATTAAAAATAAGAGATGATAAACACTGAGTGGAAATTATTGTGGGATAAGTTTCTCTAATATTTCTCAATGTTCTACCTGAGATTTTTTAAAAAGTAATATGTGTTAATTGTGTATATTAATGAGGTTCAGTGTGATATTTCCATACATGTATATAGCATACACTGATCAAATCCAACCACCTTTTCTACCTTCCTCCTATCCCCAGATCATTCCCAATCCTAATAATTGCTATTCTAATTTCAGATTGGCTTTCTTAGTTTTGACATTATGCTGTCCTCAGCCCAGTTATGCTTGGACAGTAAAACCAAAAAAGAAACCTGGTGATAAGGTGTGAACATAGGTTTATTGAAAATTACTTATGAGGAGGTTCCAATTGTGATTGGCTGAGCAAGTAACACCTCTTTTTCTCAAGGTGACTCTGGTGCTTTGCCAGAAGGTCTAGTACTGATGGGATGGAGAAGCATCACCTCCGTTTCTCATAGTGCTTCCAGTGCTTTTCTAATATGTAGCACCTTGATTCCTCAAAATGGTTTGTCCAGTGTTGGCTGGTGGGTCAAGGACTTATCCTCTCCACAATTGTGCTCTGCACCAGTTACAAGAGGAAGGGGGGTTATGGGTTAGTTTCCTAGGTCACAAAAGCAATGTCATCGTTAGATTAGCTTGCTTTGTCCCAATATATGACCAGTCTCCTAAGGAACTTAGCCTATATGCCAGAAAACAGCTTTCTGTAGGTATCACTAACTGTCCTAATCCCCACCATACATGAGAGAAGGTTCCCTTCATGATAATATGTATCTGAACATTATGTCCAAAATTTGCTTTCATTACTACCTTAACTTGGCTGTGTTCTTAGGCACAAAGTGGAGTATTTTAGAGGCAAAGTGTTTTACCATTCTGCTTTTTCCCAACGATGACACAAGAATATGAGATAAAATACAGTAATTGTTTGTCTGTGTCTGGCTATTTCACTTAATGTCCTACAATTCCATCTATTTAGCTGCTAAGGAATGGAATCCCAGACAGGATTCCATTCTACTTTATGGTGAATAATATCCCAATGTGTGTGTGTGTGTGTGTGTGTGTGTGTGTGTGTGTGTGTGTATTACATATTCTTTATCCATTCATCTATTGATGGGTACCCTGACTGATTCCACTTCTTAGATATCGTGAATAGTATAGCCATAATGTATATGCAGGTACTTTTCTAGTATTCTGTTTACATTTCTTTTGGATATGTTCACAAGTATAAGAGAGCTGGATCATATGGTGATTCTGTTTTTCATTTCTTCTATTCCAACCAACAGTGTATAAAGATGCCTTTTCCTCCACATCCTTACCAGTATTTTACATAATAAGCATTCTAACTTGGTGAGATAGTTTTCCATTGGAGTTTTGATTTGCCTTTCCCTGGTGGCTAATGATTTTTCATGGATTGGTTAGTCAGTTGAATTTTTTCTTTTGAAAAGTGTGTACTCAGATCATTTGCTCATTTCAAATTGGATTGTTTTTACTGTTAAGTTTTTTTTAGTTATTTATGTATTTAGGACATTATCTCTTTGTCAGAAGAATAGTTGGCAAATATATTTCTCACATTCTATAGGTTTCTTCTTAACTCTGTTCATTTTTTGCTGTGCAGAAGTTTTTTAGTTTGACGTAATTCCATTTGTCAATTTTTGCTTTTGTCTCCTATACTTTTAAGGTCCCATCCAAATCATTGCCTATCCCCATGTCTTGAAGTATTTCCCCCATGTTTTCCTCTAGTACTATTAGAGTCTCAGGCCTTTCATTTGGGCCTTTGATCCATTTTGAGAGGATTTTTGTACAAGGTAAGAGGAGTCAAGAATCAGTCTTCCGTGTTGGGATATCCATGTTTCCTAGTGCCATACATTGGACAGGCTGTTCGTTCTCAAAAGTGTGTTTGTTTGTTTGTTTGTTTGTTGCCAAGAAAAAGTACACTGATGATGTAACTGTGATACTGCTGTCTCAGTCTCCCAAGTACTGGGACTATAGGCATGTACCACACCAACAGGCTTAAATTCTTTATTCTTTATCCTAAAAGAATTAAATTTTTTCTAAGATATATACAAACAACAATAAAATCATTACTATAATTTTCTGATCAACACTTGTTCCTTTATTCTTTTTTATCCATTGAGGCCAAATTCTGAAACACCCATCAGTTGAAAATCCTAGCATAGTGGTTTAAGCTTCCAGTATATTCATGCAAATATTTAGCCAAAACAAATATTTCTGTTGGAAGTAGAATACGAATAAGATCAAATGAGTTATATTCATGTCCAGACCATGCAGAATGGCAAACTATTTTTTACACTGTCACGCTCATTCCACTAAAAATGTCTCCTTAGTATACTGTTTTTCCAATGTGTAACTAACCACTTGGCAGCATTTGTAGAATGACATTTGAGGTATCTAGATAAAAAAATAGCTTCTGAGAATTTCAGCTAGACCTCCCATGTCAGAATCTCTCTGGGTAGGGCTAGGAAACCACATTTTTAAAAAGCTTCACATGATTGTTATACAAAATAAGATATAGAATGATGGTTTTGAGCTATTACCTCAGACTTTTAACTCCACATTGGCTTAAAAGAAAGTGTAATTGATACACAAACATACTAGTTAAATCAGGCATAGAAGCGAGGACATTACAATCCTAAATACCCCCATTAGTTTGTTATAATTTTTGCCTTTCCATGAATGAATTTCATGATCTGAGTCTATCTCCACAGCATATCAAAGCTTTTGAATAGTTTGAGGTATTTGTCTATCATGTTCAAGGCACTTGAGTTTAATCTTTTGCACTATAAAAAAGGGGAGAAAAGTAGGGGTGCCTCTCAATGGTTGCTTGTTGGCCTATGAAGAACAAGCACTGTATAAATAATTTCCTAAATTTGTTATGCTTTTATTTTAAATGTCCCCCAAAGACTTGGATGTTTAAGGATTGGTTTCCAGGTGATTTCACTAACAAGATGTGTTAGATCTTTTAGACGGTGGAGTCTAGTGGTAGGAAGTGAGGTCATTGTGGGTATGCCTTTGAAGGGATATTGGGACCCTAGTGCCTCTCTCTCTCTCTCTCTCTCTCTCTCTCTCTCTCTTTCTCTCTCTCTCTCTTACTTGCTGTTTCTGGGATGTATTGTGTGAACCTGAAGAATCAGCATAACTAGGATACCATCAGGTCTACCTCTTGCTCCTATAAGAGAAGCTGCATGAACCATGTTTGGAGAGGCATCTATAGAATATTTCATTCAAGAACAACCAAATTCACTTTTTTTTAACTGCTCACAGAACTTTCTCCAAAATAGACCACAAATTAGGTCACTCTTAGCAAATAAGGTGTGTGTGTGTGTGTGTGTGAATTCCTTGTATCTTATCAGATAAGAGAGCTAATCCTTTGTGTCTTATATCATAATCAAAGGAAATTAGAAATAAATAGCAAGAAAATCTGCACAAACAATAAAAAACATGAAGATTGAACAATACACTTTTCAATGGTAAATTGGTGATAGAATATCTCAGGAAAGTAATTTCATAGAATCAAATATAAATGGAGATATCATCTGGGATATCATGAGTCAAACAACAATGGAGATATCTTGTGGGATATCATGAAGGTGATTCTAAGAGGAATATTTATAGCTCTGAGTGCCTTAATTAAAAAAATCAGAAATATCCCAAATAAGAAACCTAATGATGCATCTCAGGTTCCTAGGTAAATAAAAACAAAATAATTCCAAAACCAGTAGAAGGAAATAATTTATATTTAAGCTAAATTAATGAAATGGACAAGCCGGGCGTGGTGGCGCACGCTTGTAATCCCAGTACTTTGGGAGGCTGAGACCGGAGGATCCGGGTTCGCGGCCAGCCTCAGCTCTCGCTCTGTCTCTGTCTCTGTCTCTGTGTGTGTGTGTGTCTCTCTCTCCTTAGTGAGGCCCTCCGCAACCTCGTGAGACCCGGTTTCAAAATAAAGCATAAAAAATAGGACCGGG
>PVJS01008562.1:0-17500 GCA_004027185.1 Glis glis
TTGTTTTGTTTTGTTTTGTGTGTGTGTGTGTGTGTGTGTGTGTGTGTGTGTGTGTGTGTTTTGCGGTACCTGGGATTGAACCCAGGGGTGTTCTACCTCTGCGTTACACCCCCGGTCCTATTTTTTATACTTTATTTTGAAACCGGATCTCATGAAGTTGCGGAGGGCCTCACTAGGTAGAGAGAGAGAGCGAGACAGGGAGAGAGAGAGAGAGAGACAGAGAGAGCTGAGGCTGGCCACGAACCCGGATCCTCCTGTCTCCGCCTCCCAAAGTACTGGGATTACAAGCCTGCGCCACCACGCCCGGCTCTTGTCTTCCTTTCTTCCTCCCTCCCTCCCTCCCTCCTTCCCTTCTTTGCTTCCTTCCTTCCTTCCTTCCTTCCTTCCTTCCTTCCTTCCTTCCTCTCTTCTTTCCTTCTTAACAATCAACCTTGAGTTTCAGAACATGAGTTTAGCTGTCACTTGGCTTCAATCCTGGCCTTTTTGTGTGTGTGTGTGTGTGTGTGTGTGGTCCTGGGGATTGAACACAAGGGCATTCTACCTGAGTTACACCCCCAGCCCTGTTTTATTTTTTTTATTTTTATTTATTTATTTATTTATTTATTTTTTTGCGGTACCGGGGATTGAACGCAGGGGCGTTCTACCTCCGAGCTACACCCCCGGCCTTATTTTTTATACTTTATTTTGAAACCGGGTCTCACGAAGTTGCGGAGGGCCTCACTAAGGATAGAGAGAGAGAGAGAGAGAGAGACAGAGAGAGAGCGAGCTGAGGCTGGCCGCGAACCCGGATCCTCCAGTCTCTGCCTCCCAAAGTACTGGGATTACAAGCGTGCGCCACCACGCTATTTTTTTTTTTATTTTACAAAAAGGGTCTCGCTAAGTGACTAAGGCTGGCCTCGAACCTGCGATCCTACTGTCCCAGCCTCCCAAGTACTGGGATCACAGGCGTGCGCCACCGTGCCCAGCTGAGTCCTGGCTTTTGCAGGCTGTGTAACACTGCACACGCGGCGTCTCCTCTCTGAGCCTCAGTTTCCCTCCTCTTAAAACAAGTATACTAATAAAGCACACTCACTCCACAAGACGACGGTCAGGTGAAGAAGTTACTGGGAGTGCTTGACACGGTGCTGGGCACCCGGGAAGGCTGGCGTCGTCGCTGCCCGTGGCTGTTTTTTGTTTATGGTGTGCTTCCTGTGCCCCAGCATGGCACAAAGGCGACTCCCATCGCCCCTGCCCCTGAAGGTGCTCTGGACACACAAGCTCGCCCCAGACGCAATCCCAAGGTACACCTTCACATAGTGTTTTATTCCTGGACAGGACTACGGCCTTGCTCGTGGTACTCAAAAGAGAATTAATGCTGAGCTTCGGAAGCAAATGAATCAGGAATGATTGCTCGCATCACACAGGGAGGCTGTGGGTTCTAGAAGTGGCAAGTCCTCTAACTGCTCTGGCTCCTCGTGGAGCAGTTACCGCCTGGCCTGAGACCTCACCGCTGACTGGCTGGGCAGCCCGGGGCAGGTGGCTTGCCCTCTCTGAGTCTCAGTCCTCCCCCCTGATGGTTGGACTGGATCCTGTGTCGGCGGCGCCTGTCCACCCCAGGCCAAGTCCCCATCACTGCTCCTCTGAACAACAACCTTCCTCCTGGCCTCTAGCTTCCTCTCCTTCCCCAAACCCTTCTCCAGGTCATAGCTGCCGGATCTTCCAAAAACCTGAATTAGTTCCCTGTACTTAAAACCTTCCACTGGCTTCCCCTGGACATCAGAGTCCAGTCCAAAGTCCGAGGCTCTGCACAGCCCAGTTCATCCTACCTCCTCCGCTCCCTACCCGGCAGCCCGCTTCCAGCCCCTACAGCTCGTTTCTACCCCAGGACCTTTGCACTCGCCAGTCCTTGCCCCCCCCCCAGCTCTTTCTTGTAATTAAGTTCCCAGGTAAATGTCATATCTCAGGCCCACCCCCTCTAATGGCTACTACTCACCACATTATCTTTGTTTCATGGTTATTACCTTAATTGTACTTAGCCCTATCTGATGTTATCTAGTGGAGCCTTGCCCTCCTGCCAACACTTTAGCCACTGGGTCTGCCTGGTTCTCTGCCGGCTTTGCAGCACCTTCTAAAAGACCCGGGGCATAGTGTCGGGGGGGTCCATATTTTTCAAGTACTCATTGGCCCTCAATCTTTCCACATACTTGTGAAGTTGTGGTTCCATATGCTGGTGTTTTAAGTGATTTGTAAGTGGGCCAGTGAGCAGTTTCCTAACTTTGGTTTTTTTTTTTTTTTTTTGGCACTGGGGATTGAACCCAGGGGCGTTCCACCTCTGAGCTACACCCCCAGCCTGTTTTATTTTTTATTTTGAAACAGGGTCTCGCTAAGTTGCTCAGCATCTCACTAAGTTGCTGAAGCTGGCCTCGAACTATGATCCTCCCAAGTGCTGGGATTACAAGCGTGCGCCACCATGCCCAGCTGGCTTTCTACTTGTGTGTGTGTGTGTGTGTGTGTGTGTGTGAGTGTGTATGGTGCTGAGGATTGAACCCAGGGGCATTCTACCTCTGAGCTACACCCCCAGACTGATTTTATTTTTTATTTGGAAACAGGGTCTAGCTAAGTTACTAACAGCCTCACTAAGTTGCTGAGGCTGGCTGGCTTTGAACCCGCGATCCTCCTGTCTCAGCCTCCTAAGTACTAGTACTGGGATGACAGGCGTGCACCACCACGCCTGGCCACTTTCTAAATTTTGAAAAAAGCAATGTGGCACAAATCCTGTCACCTAGGAGGGTCTCCTTGACTTGCCTCTCTGTGTGGTGGCCTACCGTGGTCCCTGGACTCCAGCTAGCTCTGGGGGGACACATGGCCCTCAGGTGCGACCCTCCTCAGGCTGGGGGCTGCCCGCCGTGAACACCATGGGGGGGAAATGGTCCCCGGCCCGATGAATGACTGCGGGTCACCACAGAAGCAGGGATGCGAGAGGAAATGAAGGCTGCCAGAGAGGCTCATGGGAAACCCTAAGGGGTCCTGGAAGAAGGGGACGGTTGTTCCAAGAGAACCATCTAGAAGGATGTGGCGGGAGGGGGTGATTGGTGGAAGAGTTGGCTTGTCGGTACCGGGTTTGGCTCTTTTCCCCCTACTTTCGTATTGGGGATTGAACCCAGGACTCTCTACCACTGAGCTACATCCCCAGCCCTTTTTATTTGGAGACAGGGCCTCTCTAAGTTGCCCAGGCTGGTCTCGAATGTGCAATCCTCCTGCCTCAGCCTCCTGAGTAGCTGAATCCTGCCAAGCTTTGGGCCTTTGTTTTCTGATCCCTCTCATCTTGAATTGATTGAGGCTGTTGAAAGACGGTTCCCCTGAGCCCCTCGAAATGATCATATTAAAATAGATACCAGGCCGGGCGCCCTGGCGCACTCTGTAATCACAGTACTTGGGAGGCTGAGACAGGAGGATTGCAGATTTGCAGCCAGCCTCAGCAACTTAGATTCAGTTTCAAAGTAAAAAATTAAAAACAAATATAGGGCTGGGGGGGGTGTAGCTCAGAGTTAGAACGCCACTGAGTTCAATCCCCAGTATCATATACAAAAAAATAAAGAAAAAGAAAAGAAAGAAAAGAAAAAGAAAAGGTGCCAAAGGGATCAATATTTATTGAAGGCCTACTATGTGCTGGACCCACACAGCTAATACCAGCTAAATCACAGTATCCTCATTTCAGGGATTAGGAATAGTGGCTCAGAGAGGTTGAGAGACTGTTCTAAGGAAACACAGCACTTACTAAGTGCTGAAGCTGGGCTTCGAACCCAAGTCTGTCTGGTTTCAGAGCCAGTACTTTATTTTTTCATGACATTGAGCTGCCTCCTAAATATCAGGGATAGGGGTGCTGGGGGAGGGGGAGGGGATGCGGGGTACCTTAAGTGAGATGTGGGAGCAGACACAGTGGGGAGGCCTGGACGGAGCAGGGGTTCAGAGGGGGAAGGAGAAGCATTCTGGCCCCTGAGGAGACGCCCTGCACCCTCCCTCCCCGCCCCCTTCCCTCCCGCCCTGGCCGGAGCCTCGGGCGGGGCTGCGGGAGGGGAGGACTAAATCTCATGTAATCGCCCTGTCTCTTCTGTGAAATTTGTTTCGGGACACATTAGTTCCAGTGAATTTAGCTGAACAGCGGGGAGCCCTGAGAAATGATTTGCAATTAGCCGGAGCCCCACGGCCCCCCGTTGGGACGCGAGGCTGGGCACCGAGTGGGGAGTGGCCAGGGGGGCGGAGCCGAGGCCCAGCGCCCGGGAAACGGGTGACAGGGGCAGGGTGGCCTAACTGAGCATCTCCGCTCTGACTTCTCCTAGGGGAGCCCAGCAGGGGCTGGAGTAGGGGGCAGTCAGCCCCCCAACTCGCCAGGGGAGACCTAGCCAAGCCAGGGGGGCCTCAGAAATGACCCCGTCCGTCTTGCGTCCCTCCCCTGTCCAGCGCCCTGGCCACAGCACACCCCCACCTCTGCGGGACGGTCCCCTAGCAATCCCCATGCCCCGGTGTCCCCAGCATCAGTCCCTCCCCAACACGTAGGGAGTCGGGGCCGTGACCCCCATCTTGCAGAAGAGGAACTGAGCTCTCAGACATAGGTCCCTGGGATGCTGCAGGAAGAGGACTTCCTGGTCAGGTCACTTCTGCTCTCCAAGACTCAGTTTCCCCATCTGACAGTGAGAATAACATGGATTAGAGTGCCTAGGATTAGATGCAGTGCTGGGACCTGGGCCTGGTGGCACACACCTGTAATCCCAGTACTTAGGAGGCTGAGAGGAGGATCACAGGTTTAAGGACAACCTCAGCCACTTAGTGAGACCCTCAGCAACTTAGTGAGAACTTGTTTCAAAATAAAAAGGCCTGGGGGTGTAGCTCAGAGGTAGAATGCCCCTGGGTTCCATCCCCAGGAAGGAGGAGGAGGAGGAGCACTGGGGATGGAGCCCAGGGCAAACGTGTCTTTAGATAGGACAGGTGTGGAGGCGACCAAGACGCGAGCCTGACCTCCGGATGCATCTGGAGCCAGCCGGACAGCTGGCACCATGGGCCTTACAGCACGTGGAGGTCTCTGTGGACCAGAGTGGTCAGGGAGGGCTCCTGAGAGGAGGTGACCGTGTCCTGGTATTGCCCCCACGAAGGTTGGTGGGTCCTCGTTGCAGAGCCCCAGGGAGTCCTCCGCATTGCACAGATATCACACACCACAGTGGTGTGAGCTTAACACGCATGGCTATGCGCCGGGTGCTGGCCCGAGGGCCTGGCAAATATTACTAGCTCATTTGTTCCTTGCGACAATCTTGCAGGGCAGGGCCTGTCAGAATCCCCACTTTTCAGCCAGCAAGAAAATAAAGCAAGCCGGGCGTGGTGGCGCACGCCTGTCATCCCAGTACTTGGGAGGCTGAGACCAGAGGATCCAGGTTCGCGGCCAGCCTCAGCTACTTAGTGAGGCCCTCTGCAACTTAGTGAGACCCTGTTTCAAAATAAAGAATAAAAAAATAGGGCCGGGGGTGTAGCTCGGAGGTAGAACGCCCCTGGGTTTTTTCCTTAGTACTGCAAAAAAAGAAAAGAAAAGAAAGCATGTGTACCCCCTTCTCTGGCCCCCCAGCAAAAGGTAGTGCGGGGAGTGGGCCTGGGCTGGCCGGCTCTAGAGGCTGCCTCCCCACACGCCACCGGCCCGCTCCCCCACGCCGCTCCCTCGCTCCGTGGGCACTTGCCACACCCGGTCCTCCCCGAGGTTAGATCAGGGAGGGCAGGAGCCCGCCTGGCTCCCAGTAAGGCCTGGGGGGCTTTGCCCAGGGCCCCCCTGGTGGTGCGAGTCCCAGGAGTGACTCAGGAGTGGCGGTGACCCCACCCTGGCGTCTCACCTGAAAGCCAGCTCCTCAGTTATGGGGGCGAGGTGGGACCCCATATTTAGCAAAAGCATCTGGGCGGGGGGGGCTGCTCGGGCATTCCCCATGAGGATGAGGAAGAGGAGGAAGAGGAGGAGGAGGAGGAGGAGGAGGAAGAGGAGGAGGAGGAGGAGGAGGAGGAGGAAGAGGAGGAAGAGGAGGAGGAGGAGGAGGAGGTGGCTGCTGGCACATGGTCGGCACATAGTAGGTCTTCAGTAAAGTGAACATGGAAATCTCAGAGAAATCAACCATTTCCACTTCCCTGGCTCTCGGAGGCTTGCCCGTCCCTGCTAGCAGAGGGACAGCAACTCCTGAATTTACAAGACAGGGCGAAGGAAGAAAGCTAGCCTTCTTCCCTCCCTCTCCTCCTCTTCCTCTTCCTCGTCCTCCTCCTTGTCGTCGTCCTCCTTCTCCTCTTCCTCCTCCTCCTCCTTCTCTCTCTTTGGTGCTGGGGATTGAACCCAGGGCCATTCTACCTTCAAGCTACACCTCCAGCCCTTTTTATTTTTTATTTGAAACAGGGTCTCGCTAAGTTGCTGAGGGTCTCTCTAAATTGCTGAGGCTGGCTTCGAACCTGCAATCTTCCTGTCTCAGCCTCCCAAGCACTGGGATAACTAGCCTTTCTTATGTTGCCTCTTTGTGCTACTCCATCCTAGAAGAAAGAGCGGGGCAGTTGAAGTCTTGGGTCTTCATGGCACACAAATCTCTGTGGGCTGGTGGTCAGGGAGGGCTGCTGAGTGGAAGTGGCCTGGGTGTGTTTGAATGTTCCACGTTGCACAACTCCGGGGGGACTTCACCTCCCTCCACCTGGGCCAGAGAGGGGGTCTCAGCTTTTTCGGGTCTATAGATGAGGAAACTGAGGACCATTTGCCCAAAGTCATGCAGCTAAAATGTAGGGTGGCCAGGCGTGGTGGCGCACGCCTGTAATCCTAGTACTTGGGAGTCTGAGACAGGAGGATCGCAGGTTCGAGGACAGCCTCAGCAAGTAGTGAGACTCTCAGCAACCTAGCAAGACCCTGTTTCCAAATAAAAAATAAAAAGGGCTGGGGGTGTAGCTCAGAGGTAGAATGCCCCTGAGTTCAATCCCTAGTTACAAAAATAAAGTTGCAATATAAAATGTAGGGTGAGCTGGGTGTGGTGGCGCATGCCTGTAATCCCAGTACTTGGGAGGCTGAGACCAGAGGATCGCAGGTTCGCGGCCAGCCTCGGCAACTTCGTGAGGCCCTCCGCCACTTAGTGAGACCCTGTTTCCAAATAAAAAGAAAATATGGCTGGGGGTGTAGCTCAGGGGTAGAATGCCCCTGGGTTCAATCCTCAGTACAAAAAATAAAATAAAATAAAATAAAAATAAAAAAATAGGGCCGGGGGTGTAGCCTGGAGTTAGAAGGCCCCTGGGTTCCATTCCCAGTACCACACACACACACACACACACACAAAATGTAGGGTGAGCAGCTGTTCCGGCTTGTCTGGGGCTGTCTGACTTTAGCACTGAAATTCGCATGTTTTTGAAAACCCCTCACTCCCTGGCAAACTGGAATGGTTGGTCAATTTCATTTTAGGGACGGAGCTGTGGAGCCCAAGACTGGCGGCCCCGCAGCCTCTGGTTTCTGCTCCTCCTCCCTCCTGGTCCCGCAGGACCGCCGTCCCCGGCCTTCTGTGGGTTCCCCAATGCCGGGCCCCGCTTTCTCTCCCTCGGGCTCCTTATCTTCCCTTGTCTTCTTGTGCAAGAGGAGATAAAGGTAATTCTTAGGGCCGCGTCTCCACCGGGGGCCAGCGCTGTCCGCCTCCTGCCTTAGTCCCTGGCCAGGCCAGATAAAGGGTTAGGCCCAAGCACATGTCATTTTCTTTGTGTGAAATCAATATTCAGCAAAGTTTATCTGCCCGACATAGCAGGAAGCGCTAATTTCATCCGCGTCAATTATTTGATGAATGTTCATAATGTTCAGGGTGTGAGAGGAAGATAAAAGAATTACTGCAGGAACGCGGGGGGACTCCTTGCACACACACACACGCTCGCCCCACAGTTCACACGGGGGCACTCGGGGGCCGGGCCTGGGAAGGCGCTGATGGACAGCTGCCCTCCTCCTGGGTGGGGACGGAGGGAGACCCCTGAGGGATTGGCAGTCTTTGTTTTGCGGAACTGGGGATTGAACCCAGGAGCATTTTACCTCCGAGCTCCACCCCCAGCCCTATTTTTTAATCTTTATTTTGAAACCGGGTCTCACGAAGTTGCAGAGGCCTCACTAAGTAGCTGAGGCTGGCCACGAACCCGGATCCTCCAGTCTCAGCCTCCCAAGTACTGGGATCACAAGCGTATGCCACCATGCCCGGCTATCAGTCTTTGATTTTTAAGATAGAACAGCAGTTCCGATTTTTTTTCATCTTTTTTTGTACTGGGGATTGAACCCAGGGGCATTCTACTTCTGAGCTCTACCCCCAGCTCTTTTTATTTTTTATTTTGAAACAGGGTCTCTCTAGGTTGCTGGGTTGCTAGGTTGCTACGGGTCTCGCTAGGTTGCTGAGGGTCTCGCTAAGCCACTGAGGCTGGCCTCGAACCTGCCATCAGCCTCCTGTCTCAGCCTCCCATGTATGGGGAGGACAGGTGTGCCCCGGTTTGAGTTTTAAAAATACTAGCATGGTAGACATGCTCACCCATAATCCCCTGGCCAAGCAGTCGTTGCCTGAATGGAAAGGCACGGAAGGAACGAGGAGACAGGTCCTGGAGACTCAGTTTCTCTCTGATGAGTGTGAGGCTGTGGCAAGGATCCTGCCTCGTGGGAGCGGAGTCCTGTCACCAAATGTGTTTGGCATCTCAGGGTACACACGCTGACCCGGAGGACCCAGCCTTCTCTTCTAAAGCGATTAAATTCAAATATCTTAGCCGGGCGTGGTGGTGCACGCCTGTAATCTCAGTACTTGGGAGGCTGAGACAGGAGGATCCAGGTTCACGGCCAGCCTCAGCTACTTAGAGAGGCCCTCAGCGACTTAGCGAGACCCTGTTTCAAAATAAAAATGAAGCCCGGCATGGTGGCGCTCACTTGTCATCCCAGTACTTGGGAGACTGAGATCGGAGGATCCGGGTTCGAGGCCAGCCTCAGCTATTTGGTGAGGCCCTCTGCAACTTAGTGAGGCCCTGTTTCAAAATAAAGAATAAAAAATAGGGCTGGGGATGTAGCTCGGAGGTAGAATGCCCCTGGGTTCAATCCCCAGTACTGCAAAACAAGTACCACAAAAAAGCCTACAAAATAAAAAGGAAAAGGGTTGGGGGTGTAGCTCAAAGGTAGAATGCTCCTGGGTTCAATCCTCAGTACCAGAAACAAAAGAAAACACACTCCCCCCAAACACACACACATACAATTTGAAAGTCTTGCTGGACAGTACTTCTTAAACTGTAACATCCTCACAGACCACATGGAAATCTTATAAAAGTGTACAGTGTGATTCAGCAGGTTCGGAGTGGGGCCTGAGATTCGGCATTTTTAACCAGCTCAGTGCAAGCGAAACGTCTTTTCCTACATGCATAGCCTGAAGTGGTCGTGGGCGAGCTACGGGCTGGGCGGTGCTGGGACTGGGCTGGGCGGTGCTGGGACTGGGCTGGGCGGTGCTGGGACCAGCCCAGCCTCTGGGACCTGCAGGAAATTCTTATTCTTCCAACAAAAGCCACTGAACCCAGGGGCATTCCACCTCTGAGCTCCACCCCCAGCCCTTTTCATTATTTTTGTTTTGTTTTGTTTTGAAACAGGGTCTCGCTAGGTTGCTGATGGCCTTGCTACATTGCTGAGGTTGGCCTCGAACCTGCGCTCCTCCTCTCTCAGCCTCCCAAGTACTGGGATGACAGGCCTGCACCACCGAAGCCCGGCCGCATTTTTCCTTTTAAACAAACACATCTGAGGATGCTCTTTCTAAGAGGAAATGCCGAGCGCCGATCACATAATCTATGATGTTGTGAGCAGATGTCATGATATTGTATGATAAAATATTATGAGCAGATGATATGCTATTTATTACGGGCGGGTGATGTACGGCGCCATATTACCATTATGGACGATGATGTATCGCAGATCTTCGCATCTGTGGGACATTACGTATTCACACGCGCTGGCTCCAGGACTCTGATTTAAGAACTTCCTCCGACTCCCTTACCTTCGCTTCTGCCAATCAAAGTCTCTTCTGCCGAGTGGGGAAGGATCAGAACTCTTCAATCCTCGGGACTAAGCCGTGTATGGATTTGAGATTTCCGGGGATTTCAGGCCCGTGGACCACAAATTCTGAACGCCTTGCAACCTGCCCGGGGCTTTGGGTGTGCACGGCGGGCTCCAGAGCTGTTTGTAGTAAGAGTCCTATCGAGGGTGAAATTGCTGTGGGCCAGTAGCTGGTCCAAGATATATAGAAACAAAAGCTTGAGTATCCTCGTGGTCTTGAAACTAAATTAGAAGGAACGAAAGCAGCATCAAAAGGGAATATCTGGTAGTAGTAACAGAACTCTTCAAAGTTCATTTAATCAAATCAACCCTCGGGCGGAGGGCAAAGCCAATGCTCTGGAAATAAACAGTCACTCGGGGCTGGTTTGGAGGGACGGAGGGAGGAAAGAGGAGTTTGAACGAGGAGCAGGTCAGCAAGCGAAGTATCTTGCAATCCATAGAAATTCATCTCCATCCTATGAAACGCTAAGGTAAAGCCGGGCGAGGTGGCGCACGCCTGTAATCACAGTATCTGGGGAGCTGAGACAGGAGGATCGCAGGTTCAAGGTCAGCCTCAGCAACTTAGCGAGACCCTCAGCAACTTAGCAAGACCCTGTCTCAAAATAAAAAATAGAAAGCGTTGGTGGTGTAGCTCAGAGGCGCAATGCCCCTGGGTTCAATTCCCAGCACCAATAAAAAACGTAAAAGCAAGACAGAAAGAAAGAAAAGTAAGGGCTTGCATTTCTAAATGCAGAGATAAAATCTGCTGGTAATGAACAACCGCAGAGGCCCGCAGTGGCATGTGTTGGGACCAACTCTGGAGACAGCCAGGGTCAAATCCATATTCCACCGCTTCCTCGCTGGGTGACCCCAGGCAGGTTACAGAACCTCTCTGTGCCTTTATGTACATATCTGCAGAATGTGCGTCCCAGTGGTTCCTCGCAAGGTGGTTGCAGGAATTTAAGAGACAGATGCTCAGGGCTGTGCCTGGTGTGAGAAACCCTGAACTAGTCCCTGATTTTCATAGGCTTGCCAATGAAACTATTTACTCAGCCATTAAAATGCTAGATCCCTTAAAGACAATTCATTGCTGGGAGGAGCAGCGCACGCCTGTAATCCTAGTCGTTGGGAGGCTAAGACAGGAGGATTGCAGGTTCAAGGCCAGCCTCAGCAACTTAGCAAGACCCTGTTTCAAATAAAACAATAAAATAGGACTGGGGGTGTAGCTCAGAGGTAGAATGCCCTTGGGTTCAATCCCCAGTACCACACACACAAAAAAAGGATAGATTTATAAGTCAGGCATGGTGACGCACGCTTGTAATCCCAGTACTTGGGAGGCTGAGACAAGAGGATCGCAGGTTCGAGGCCAGCCTCAGCAAGTAGTGAGACTCTCATCAACCTAGCGAGACCCTGTTTCAAACTAAACCTAAAATAGGGCTGGGGGTAGAGCTCAGAGGTAGAATGCCCCTAAGCTCAATCCCCAGTAGCACACACACACAACAGTGGGGGTGCAGATGCCAACGCCCCCTGCAGATGGGGTGAGACGCGGGAGGGGGTGCTGACACTGCCGCGCCCGCCCTTCTCAGAACTCGGTACTCAGGCATCATCAGTATCAGCTTGACCCACTCTTGCGCAAGCCTCCATGTCCCGCGCCATTACATCATGGTTACGCAACATTTGGTACTTTTGCTTTTACGTCTGTCTCATCCCTAGAACAGAAGCTCCTGGTGGGACCCTGTGCCTTCCCCTGTGCAGCGTCCCCGGTCCCCCCGCAGGGCCTGGTGCATAATCCTTGCTCTGGGTTTGTTGAATGACTAGATGAGGTTTCAGCCATGCCCTGCGCCCTAAGGGAACCCGATGTCTGCAAACAGTTGGGTCTCCACTCCTATGTCGGGTAATCAGATGGTGGTGGCTACCCTGTATGAGCACTGCCTATGTGCTGGGTGCTGTGCTTAGTACTCGTATCACTACCTAGTGCTGTGTGACCAGTCATTGAAAATGTCAACACCACCTATTTTCCTGCAGTTGTAGGGCTCAGCCGAGGAGAGTCTCCCCAAGTCTTCCACAGGTGCCACCAGGTGGTGCTGAGCTCTCCTCTGGAGACCTGGCAGGAAAGACCCGCCGCCGGGCTCACTCACACGGCGGCGCTGTGGCCCTGCGTCCCCTGCCGCTGGCTCCCTCCACGGGTGGCTCACCCCCTGGCAGGTGGCTTCTTCAACACCAGCACAAGAGGGGCCTCCTATCTGGATGGAACTCACAGTCTGTGTGTGTGTGTGTGTGTGTGTGTGTGTGTGTGTTAATGGGGATTGAACCCAGGGGCATTCTACATCCCCAGCCCTATTATATTTTTTATTTTTATTTATGTATTTATGTATGTATGTATGTATTTATTTATTATTTTTGTAGTACCAGGGATTGAACCCAGGGGCATTCTACCTCCGAGCTACACCCCCAGCCCTATTTTTTATTCTTTATTTTGAAACAGGGTCTCACTAAGTTGCGGAGGGCCTCGCTAAGTAGCTGAGGCTGACCGCGAACCTGGATCCTCCGGTCTCAGCCTCCCAAGTACTGGGATTACAAGCGTGCGCCACCACACCCGGCTCTTATTTTTTATTTTGAGACAGGGTCTCAGTAAGTTGCAGAGAGCCTTGCTAAGTTGCTGAGGCTGGTCTTGAACCTGCAATACTCCTGTCTCAGCTTCACATGTATTGGGATTACAGGTGTGCACCACCACAATATATATATATATATATATATATATATATATTTGTGTGTGTGTCTATGGTGCTGGGGATTGAACCCCGGGGCAGTCTACCTCAGAGCTACACCCCCACTTCTATTTTATCTTTTATTTTGAAACAGGGTCTCACTAAGTTGCAGAGGGCCTCGTCAAGTTGCTGAGGCTGTCCTTGAACCCGCGATCCTCCTGTCTCAGCCTCCCAAGTACTGGGATTACAAGCGTGCGCCACCACGCGCGGCTGGGAGCCAGACTTTCTACGAAACAGGTCGGGCTCCAAGGGGAGGCATTGCAAGGGGCCAAGAAGGAAGTCTTAGAGTTTCCAAGCGTCAAGCTTTCAGCCACTTCTCTGGTCACGGTGAGACGTGGCCCAGGCCATGTGCGAGGAATACACCCGCTGTGTGGCGTCCAGGAGGGGGGACTGGCCGGGGACTGTGCAGGAAAGAGCTAATTAGAGGGCCTGGAACAGGGCCGCTCTCTGACTCCATCTGGGAACTTGGCTAGGTGGCAAGTCTTTAGCTTTCTGGAATTTTCCGAGCCCTCCATCGATCTCTAAGACAAATTCTCACCCTAGCCTCTCCAATTCTTAGTTCTAGGAATAGAAACCAGCACTCGATTTCCCCATAGATCCAAGTATACTCAGGAAATCCCAAGACCGGGACACTTCCCTATCCATTTCTGTTGTTATTGTTGCTCTAATTTTTCCAAATGAGGGAATAACAAATGTCATATGAATTACACAATCAGTACAAGATGCAATTTTAGCCCCCCCAAAAAACACTTGAAACAGACACAAAAAAATAAAGAAAAATAAATTTAACATTCTACTGAAGAGCAACCTCACTTAGCAGCTACTTTAGAATTGCATAATTATTTTCTTAAAATTGAAAGATGCTAACAGTGTTTCAAGGATCTTACTGCTGTTACTAACTAGAAGAGTCTTTGCATAATGAGCAACGTGGCTCTTTGTAGGAGCAATATGTCCTTTTTATTTGGAAAGAGAGGATGAATTCTCTGGGGCATCTTGTGTATGTTGATGTGTGTGTGATTGTGTGTGTGTGTGTGTGTGCGTGCGTGTGTGTGTGTGTGTGTTTAAAGGTATCACCACTAATATGTTGTTGGACTTGAGCCACATCATGTAATGTTGGCAGCCATTTGGTGCAGGCAGGGATTAGCAAGTGTGCTGAGTTTGGGATTCTTTCTGTAACTCTTGGTCAGTCTTGGTTTCCCAACTGGAGCCCACATCTGGACAATGCGCTGGCTATGAAGTTCTAGGGGCCTTGGTGGGTCCAGAGCTGCTCGTTCAGCAGTGGTATGAGGGGCAGACATCAAATTAGGAGCACATCTAAATTTGCTTTTAAGACACAGTCTATGGGAAGGACGAACCGGGTTGTATTAGTCAGTTATGGGCTGGGTCATGCTGCGTAACACACAGTCCCACCAGCTCAAGGTTTGAAACAAGGAAGGTTCACGTCTTGCTCATCTCACTTGCTTTTTGCAAATCAAGAGTGTGCCTCTGCTCATTGAATTCACTCAGGGACCCAGCGTGAGAGGGAGTCACCCTTGAATGACACTGTCATCCTTGCATATGTTCCTACAATCTCTGCAGCGGAGGAGAGAGAGCTGGAGAGGTGAACACCAGTAATACAATGTTGGCCAGGAAGCAGTGCAGTGACTTTTGTTCATATTTAATTGGGTCCAAACCTCCCACATCATTGCCCCTAAATTCAAGAGAAAGAGAACTTGTAATCCCCCCCAAAACTGGAAATTTTGTATATGTATATATATACATATTTCCCATATGTGTATATATGTATATATATGCATATATATATATATATGGGAAAAGCCTCCCAAGTACTCGTATTACAGGTGTGTGCCCACCAGTCCTCCAAAACCCCATGTTAGAAGAAAATGCTTCCAGGCATGGTGGCACACAATGTAATCCCAGTACTTAGGAGACCGAGACCGGAGGATCCGGGTTCACGGCCAGCCTCAGCTACTTAGTGAGGCCCTCCACAACTTAGCGAGACCCTGTTTCAAAATAAAGAATAAAAAATAGGGCTGGGAGTGTAGCTCAGAGGTAGAATGCCCCTGGGTTCAATTCCCAGTGCCAAAAATGAATGAATGAATGAATGAATAAATAAATAAATAACATAAATAAATAAATAAATAATAGAAGAAAATGCTTAGAGCAGCATCGTTTGGCAGAACTTTCCGCCACCCCAGAAATGCCCTTGTGTGTCGTCCAGTGCGGTGACCACTCACCGCGTGTGACCACTGAGCATTTGGAGCAGGGCCAGCCCGGCCGGAGGACAGGATCTGTCATGTCGTTAAATTTAAATTAATTTAGACATAAAGGAGCCACTCTGGGAGGCGATTCCTTAGGAATAGGAAGGCCTTCCCGTCAGCCGTTCATGGGCAACAGTTGGAATGACCTTGAATCACACGGTGAGAAATGATTTCCTTCTCTATTGTCTCCCTCCAGCCTTGGGATTCCAGCCAGGAGAAAGTCGAGGGGCGCGGGTGGGGCCCGCACCTGCCTAGCCATCGCTCACCTCCCTTTTAACAAAGGGGACAGAAGCAGGCTGGGCCTTCTGCAGGTAAAACCAGTGCGCTTACACGCATTTGTTTATTGTGTGGGACTGGGGATTGAACCCAGGGGCCTTCTACCTCCGAGCTACACTCCCAGTCCCATTTTATTTATTTATTTATTTATTTATTTATTTATTTATTTATTTTGCAGTACTGGAGATTGAACTCAGGGGCATTCTACCTCCGAGCTACACCCCCAGCCCTATTTTTTATTCTTTATTTGGAAACAGGGTCTCACTAAGTTGCAGAGGCCTCACTAAGTAGCTGAGGCTGGCTGTGAACCCAGATCCTCCGATCTCAGTCTCCCAAGTACTGGGATTACAAGTGTGCGCCATCACGCCCGGCTTATTTTTTTTTTTATTGTTGAAACGGGGTCTCACTAAGTTGCTGAGGGCCTCACTAAGTTGCTGAGGCTGACCTCGAACCTGCCATCCTCCTGTCTCAGCCTCCCAAGTACTGGGATGACAGGCGAGTGCCACCATGCCTGGTTGGGCTTAAATCTAATAGCATTG
Organism: Glis glis; assembly: GCA_004027185.1. Classification (NCBI taxonomy): domain Eukaryota; kingdom Metazoa; phylum Chordata; class Mammalia; order Rodentia; family Gliridae; genus Glis; species Glis glis. The sequence continues at coordinate 15,902 of PVJS01008562.1, forward strand.
TTTTGTTATTTTCACCTGTCTTTATTGGTATGATTACTGCCAATTTGTAGCAAGAGAAACTTATTTTCCGGTGATGGTGGTGACGTGGAGTTTCATTTTAAAATAAAAATTTTAGCCGGGCGTGGTAGCGCACACTTGTAGTCCCAGTACTTTGGGAGGTGGAGACCAGAGGATCTGGGTTTGCGGCCAGCCTCAGCGCTCTCTCTCTCTCTCTCTCTCTCTCCTTAGTGAGGCCCTCCGCAACTTCGTGAGACCCGGTTTCAAAATAAAGGATAAAAAATAGGGCCGGGGGTGTAGCGCGGAGGTAGAACGCCCCTGCGTTCAATCCCCGGTACCGCAAAATAAATAAATAAATAAATAAATAAATAAATAAATAAATAATAAAAATAAAATAAAAATAAAAATTTTAAAGTGAAAAAAAAGCGGGCTGTCTTAAATAAAAATATTAAGTCAATCATAACGTGACCTTGTATACATAGGACATGGCTACTGACGTGCTGCTTTCATATATAATTTCTTCCACAATTTAAATCTCTTATTTTTTAAATAAACTTTTTAATTTTGGAATAACTTTAGATTTACAAAATAGTTGCAAAGATAGTCCGGAGAATTCCTCTCTTTCCCCCACCTAGATACAACACTCACATCGAGCCTGGGACAAACCTGTTAACTAAACTGTTTAGGTGAATTTGACCAGCTTTTTCTTTTTTTCTTTTTTCTCTTTTCTTTCCTTTCCTTTCCTTTCCTTTCCTTTCCTTTCCTTTCCTTTCCTTTCCTTTCTTTTCTTTTCTTTTTTCTTTCCCCTTCCCTTCCCTTCCCTTCCCTTCCCTTCCCTTCCCTTCCCTTCTCCTTCCTTCCTTCCTTCCTTCCTTCCTTCCTTCCTCCCTTTTTTTTTTGTACTGAGAATTGAACACAGGGCATTCTACCTCTGAGCCACACCCTCAGCTCTTTTTATTTTTTTATTTTGAAACGAATTGCTGAAGCTGGCCTCCTACCTGTGATCCTCCTGTTTCAGCCTCCCAAACGCTGGGATTACAGGCATGCGCCCCCACACCTTATTACCAGCTTTTTATTGCTATCTTTTTTTCTGTCCCAGGCTCCAGCCGGGGATCACACTGCATCTGGCTAAGCCAGTCTCTTCTTACCTTTCCACTTCCAAGATGCTAGGTCTGTCTGGGAGATGATGCTAGAGCTTTCTAGAAAAATCCTATGGCCCCAAACTTGAGGTTGTCACAGGAGATCCCAGGCCTTGTCCCTCAGGCCTGAGAAGGGACATCTTGCTTCGGTCTCTCCCCGGGCTGCGGCTCGGCGCTGGGGCTGCCCCGTGCTGACCGGGGCCATGGGGTCCCCTCTGTTTCCTTTCTTTTTGTTCTGTTGGGGCTGTTGGTTCTATGGGCCCCAAGAACTGGACTCTGCCCCCCTCTTTCTTGTTGTACCTCAGCAGATTCGGCTGAAAGGCTGTAAGGAAACCCCAGGAACTTTCGGATTTCTCAGGGAGAGAAAGTGTGGGAAGTAGCTGGGAGACTCATGGCGGAATAAACAGAGCTTAAAAGTCAGGTTTAGAGCTGGTCTTGGTGGCGCACGCCTGTAATCCCAGCA
>PVJS01008562.1:21535-33840 GCA_004027185.1 Glis glis
AGAGAGAGAGAGAGACAGAGAGAGACAGGAGAGAGAGAGACAGAGAGAGACAGGAGAGAGAGAGAGACAGAGAGAGACAGGAGAGAGAGAGAGACAGACAGAGAGAGACAGAGAGAGACAGGAGAGAGAGAGAGAGACAGAGAGAGACAGGAGAGAGAGAGAGACAGAGAGAGACAGGAGAGAGAGAGAGAGAGGTGAGAGAGACAGAGAGAGACAGAGAAAGAGGAGAGAGAGAGAGAGAGAGAGAGAGAGCAGAACAAAGAGACGACAGGAGAGCTGGGTGGGCTGCTGGGTGGGCTGCTAGGTGTCCGGATGTCCCGGTGGGTGCCGCGTCATTGTTCACTGGCTGGCAGGGGAGGCTGTGCAGCAGGCAGGTACCCCGGAGCACCGGGGAGCCCCCCAGCGTGAATCCAGAAGCTGCCGCTGCCCCGGGCACCACCTCTCCCAGGGCAAGCCCCTGCCTCCGTCCCAGCACCACTTGGCTCATCCAGGAAATGGGCCCAGGACAGGAGCCCTCGAGGGGCTGCCACTGGGATCTAGTGACGATTCGCCAGGCACATGCTGGGACAGCGGCAGCTCGGGGACTGGGGGCGTGGAGGTGGCAGCGTTACTGTGGAATCTGGGGTGGAGTAAGTGCTCGGTAAACAGCAGCCCCCAAAAGTCATTACCACAGTGCCAGACCTGGTGGTGCACGCCTGTCATCTCAGGACTTGGGAGGCTGAGACAGGAGGATCGCAGGTTCGAGGACAGCCTCAACAACTTAGCAAGACCCTCAGCAACTTAGTGAGACCCTATTTAAAAAATAAATAAAATAGGTCTGGGGTGTAGCTCAGAGGTAGAAAGCCCCTGGGTTCAATCCACAGTACCATCCCCCCTAAAAAAAAAACAAGGGCATCTCTTGTGGCGGGTGTTAGGGCTCCACATCTGGCTCTCCGTATCCATGGGATGCTCATCCGTGGATGGAAACCAAACTAGAAGGGAAAATACTTGGGGAAAAATGTGTCTGTATTGAACATGTATAGACTTTTTGGGGGCGGGTCATTATTCCCTAAATAACACAGTATAACAACTGTATACATGGCATTCACATCATATTAAATATTATAAGTAATCTGCCAAGCATGGTGGCGCACGCCTGTAATCCCAGTACTTGGGAGACTTGAGACAGGAGGATCGCAGGTCGGAGGCCAGCCTCAGCAACTTAGTGAGACCCTCAGCAACTTAGCAAGACCCTGTTTCAAAATAAAAGATAAAAATAGGGCTGGGGGTGTAGCTCAGAGGTAGAATGCCCCTGGGTTCAGTCCCCAGTACCGCAAACAAACAAAGTTAAGTATTATAAGTAATCTAAAGATGACTTAAAGTATAGGGGAAGACATGCATAGGTTGTATGCAAACGCATCGTATATGGGGGACCTGAACATCGTGGATTTGAGTATCCATGGAAGGTCCTAGAAGCAATCCCCACATGTACCAAGGGATGACTATAATCGCTGCTCTAACACTTGTACCACTATTGCTACTTCTGCGATATACAAAGCCTGGGATACACTAGGTGCTTAATAACTGGGAGTTAATATCATACTACTTTGCAAAAATCCCAGGAAAATGGCCCCTGCATAGGATGCCCCACTGCAGGAGGAATGGCTCAGGGACTGGGCAGTTTGTCCAGGAAAGCTCCTAGGGTAGGGACATCTCAGTGGGGCTCTGTAGGATGTGTAGGAGCTGGCTGGCAGACAGAGGCATGAAGTCGCTGACGTGTGTGTGGCTGGCCGGTGGGAGGACGGGACAGGATAGCGTGAGGCCACTAGAATAGGACTGGGGGTGTAGCTCAGACGTAGAACACCCCTGGCTTCAACCCCCAGGACCACCACCCAAATAAATAAATAAATAAATAAATAAATAAATAAATAAATGTCTTCCTGAGTGATGGATTCCTGGGAACATTTCACCATTTCTGAACCTCCTTCTCTGGGGCCCCCATTGTGGGGACAGATTAGCGACCAGATGTCTTGGCTCTGTCTTCCCCTAAGTCCTGTGCAGCCCGGCAGGTGCTCCTAAGCCCCTGCCTAAGACATCCTCTCCGGGGGCTCCATTCAGCCCTGCTCCTCCTCCTCTTCCTCCTCCTCCTCCTCCTCCTCCTCCTCCTCCTCCTCCTCCTCCAGGAAGCCTTCCCGATAATCCCAGTGGCCCTTCCCTTTGGATGGTGCTAATTCTCCTCCATACCCTACCCCTGGGCCTCCCGAGGTAGGCGGTGAATTCCGGATGTTCAAGGATGCTCTCGCATTGTTGGTCTCTCTGTTTCTGGAATCAGACCGCCAGTCCCGGACTATTGAAGACCTCTGTGACCTCCAGCCGGGGGCTAGACTCTTGTTGCCTCAGTGTTCAGATCTGCAGACAGGGAAAAGAGCCACCTCCCTCGGAGGACCGCTGGGGGTTAACTGAGCACGTGCGTGTTAATACTTAGCAAGACAAGGGCCGAGAACAAAGCTGGGCACTACCGTCAAGCTGTCTTTCTGAAGCGACAGCACTTTGCACAAAACACAGCCTACAGTAGGTGCTCAAATAATGCCCAAAGACACGCCAAGAAAAATATATTAACTTCTCTGCCAGGTGGTCTTGGGCACGGATGGGCCTGAGCCTTGGGAGTGATAATTGTACCTGCCCTGCTTGGGTGTGTCGAGGTAAATGGGACCATGTAAATACAATGCCAGTCCCAAGCAGAACTAGAATGAATAAGTTTCTGCTATTTCTAGATGCTTCCTCAGTGCCAGGCCCTCCTATTAGAGGCTGAGTCTTCCTGACCGTCAACCAGTGGCTAGGTTGCAGAAGCACAGAGAGGTGGAGCCACTCGACCCAGGCCACACAGCGGGAGAGGCAGAGCCCCTCTCTTCTCCACGTCACTCTCGGGCCTGCCAAGAAATATCCGTTTCCGGCTCCCTCGATTCCCACTGGACCAGCGGCTCCAGGCTGGAGCCCAGGGAGATGGACGATGCTTGCAATAATCCCCCTGTGCTGTTCTAATCATCGTTCTACAGGGACTGTCCTGAACGTGCAAAACCCTTTGAGGTCCTGCAAACACATTGTTCCAGGAACAGCTTTGGGGTAGATTTCAGTCCTGGGTATGTCTCCTCTTTGCTGTGTGATCCGGGCCAAGTGAATTCCCCTCTCTGAGCCTCAGTTTCTGATCTGTAAAAGAGGGTAGAAGAAGCCACCCTCCCTGCTAGGGTGGGAGCAAGCCAGGGTCTCCATAGCTCATCTGAGGAACCAGACTGGCCCATCTGGGGTCCCATCCCGGCCAGGGTCCCGTGCCGAGGGACAGGGAGGAGATTCCAAGAGAGCGGCCCGGCGGGCTTTCTGACTGCGGCGGCGAGGCGTCAGGCGGCGGCGGTGATGGATCGGCTGGGACACACTCCACAATAGCTCGCAGACACTCTATTACCCGGTGATTGTCTGCCCGGCGGCCCGCTCGGGCCGCGCTGCCACAGATAATGGCCCAGAACAAAGATGGCAGCCGCTTTGTAGGGGGACAGATTTGTGGCAAGTTGAGATAAAATAAAGAGGAAGGAGACAGGGGAGAGGCGAGTAGGGGTGCAGAGGACGCAGGGGGAAGGAGGGAGCGGGAGAGGTGGAGGACGGAATCAGATGCTGCCGGAGAGAGGGGCGGGCTTTGTCCAGCAACCTTGAAGGCACTGGGTGATAAAATAGTCCTGGTGACCTCTGCCACCGCGGGTGACATCTGGCCCCGGGGTCTCTGGAAGTGGGTGGGGGTGTGAGTCCCAGGGTCCACCCCAGTGAGGGGCGCCAGGGTCCAGCCTCCCATCCTGTTCCCAGCTTAAAGAAGGTGGGTAGGGCCGGGCGTGGTGGCACACGCTTGTAATCCCAGTACTTGGGAGGCAGAGACTGGAGGATCCGGGTTCGCGGCCAGCCTCAGCTCTCTCTCTCCCTGTCTCTCTCTCTCTCTCTCCTTAGTGAGGCCCTCCGCAACTTAGTGAGACCCGGTTTCAAAATAAAGGATAAAAAATAGGGCCGGGGGTGTAGCGCGGAGGTAGAACGCCCCTGTGTTCAATCCCTGGTACCGCAAAAAAAAAAAAAGAAAAACAGAAAAAAAGAAGGTGGGTAGGAAAGAGGGAAGGGGTCCTTTCTCATCAAGGGAAACTGCTTTTAAAGAATGCCCCATGGCTGGAGCAGTGGTGCTCGGGAGGCCGAGGCAGGAGGATCCCAAGTTGGAGGCAAGCCTGGGCAACTTAGCGAGACCCTGCTTCAAAAAAATAAATAAATAAATAAATAAAAAGTAGCTGGGTGTGGTGCTACATGCCTGTCATCCCAGGACTTGGAAGGCTGAGACAGGAGGATCATAAATTTGAGGCCAACCTCAGCAACTTAGCGAAACTCTCAGCAACTTAGCAAGACTCTGTTTCCAAATAAAAATATTAAAAAAAGGGCTGGGGGTGTAGCTCCGAGGCAGAATGCCCCTGGGTTCAACCCCCAGCACCACCGAATGAATGAATGAATGAATGAATAGGGTTGATGGTGTAGTTTGGTGGAAGAGCACCCCTGGGCTCAATCCCAAGTACCAGGGGGGAAAAAAGAATTTCCCGAGCCCCCACCCCCGGGACTTCAGACACCCCCAGGCCGTTCTCGCTCCAGGGAAGCTCGGAAGCGTGTTTGCTCCGCTGGGCTCGGCGCTGCCCACGTGGAGCCCAGGTTGTGCCATGAGGAAGGCGGCGTCGGGCAGGCGGCTGGCGGTCTCCAGCTCCGACTCACGGTGACCCACACGACGTGATTTTGCAGCTGGGACCCCGAGGCTCGGGGAGTCGGAGTGAACCCCCGAGGCTGCGTGGCAGAGGGCATACTCGAACCCAGCTCCGCGGGCCAGGTTCGGCCGGATTTCTTTCCCTTCGTCCAGGAAGCTTCCAGAGGAAGTCATCTTAACATGCCGGGTCTGGGGCAGGGCCTGGCGAGAAACGGGCTCTTAGGAGGTGAGGAGAGAGGAAAGAGCCAGTCGGGCAGAGGTGCGGCTGGAAGGCAGACGGTGACAAGGAGGACGGGACCGCCCGCTGGTCACCTCCGCTTCTCCAACCTGTCCTCATCTCTGTCACAGTTAGCAGTCGCCTCTGAGAGCCCGGATCAGTGCTCAGTTGAACAGTGGGGACCTGAACACTGTCGTCCCCACGTGGAAGGGGCGAGTGGGGCTGAGACCCTCACCTGCCCATCAGTCGTCCACTCGAGGGTCCCCGCCCCGGCAGCTCGCTCCTCCGTCTCTGTCCCTTCCTCCTGGACTTGTCCACACCCGGGACAGCGCCGGCCCTGGAGAAGGGATCGCGCCTCATGGCCACCTTGTCCCTGTGCCCGGGCACCTGCATGGCACTGGGTTGCAGGGTGAACAGGGCACCTGCGCCATCGTGACGTAGGGACAGCTGTGGCTTCCCTTCTAGACAGCAGCCTGGAGCCGGGCTTCCTGGGCACAGATCCCAGCCGCACAGGGACGGCAGGCAAGTCATGTCACCTGGCCGGGCCTCAGTCTCCTCATCTGCCAGCTGGGGGCAGCCACAGTGCCTGCATTAGTGGCTAGGTGGCTGTGAGGACCAGCGGGGGCACAGGGGCCGAGGGCGGCACCGAGTTGGGATATAGTAAGTGCCCAATAAACCGCCCCTCTCCACGCCTCCCTTATCTCAGCTGCAATGTGGTTCCCAAGCGAACCCCACCTCTCAGGACATCGTGTGGCTAAAAGACGCACAGGGCGGCTGCTCCAAAGCGCGTGCTGCTGCGGGACACAGGTCTGAACTGCAGGGCCGCCAGGGTCAGCAGACCCACGCCTCACAGTTCTGGCGTCTTGCTAACCTTTGGATCGGGCCAGCATTTAAGAGCTGGAACAAGCTGGGCATGGTGGCGCACACTTGTCATCCCAGTACTTGGGAGGCGGAGACCGGAGGATCCAGGTTCGCTGCCAGCCTCAGCTACTTAGTGAGGCCCTCCGCAACTTCATGAGACCCTGTTTCAAAATAAAGAATAAAAAATAGGGCTGGGGGTGGAGCTCAGAGGTAGAATGCCCCTGGGTTCAATCCCCAGTACTGCAAAATAAATAAATAAATAAATAAATAAATAAATAAATAAAAGCTGGAACAAACTTGCCACCCTCCTCACCACACAACTGAATTCTGCGACTTTCCAAGCACCTGCTGTGCACAAGACCCAAGGCTGAAGCAGCAGCCTGCGTTAGAAATATCAGGGGAGTCACGTACGCCATTTAAAATGTGCTGGTACCCGTGCTTTCAAAACGAAAAAAGAAACAGGTGAAATTAATTTTAGCCGTGCGTGGTGGCTCACGCTTGTAATCCCAGTAACTGGGAGGCTGAGACAGGAGGATGGTAGGTTCGAAGCCAGCCTCGGCAACTTAACGAGGCTCTCTACAACTTAGTGAGTTCCTGTTTCCAAATAAGAAATAAAATCGGATTGGGGTATTACTTGGAGGTAGAATGCCTCTGGGTTCAATCCCCAGCACCAAAAAAAAAAAAAAAAAAAGAACAAAAGAAATTTTATTTTATTTATTTATCTTTTTGTACTGGGGATTGAACCCAGAGGCATTCCACCTCTGAGCTATATCCCCAGCCCTATTTTTTATTCTTTATTTTGAAACAGAGTCTCACTAAGTTGCGGAGGGCCTCACTAAGTAGCCGAGGCTGGCTGCGAACCCGGATCCTCCTGTCTCAGCCTCCCAAGTACTGGGATGACAAGCGTGCGCCACCATGCCCGGCAAGAAATTAATTTTGATAACATGCTTTATTTAGTACACCCAGCATATTTTTATTTCCATCTGTCACCAAGGTAGAAATATCTTCTATATACCTGGTACCTTTTTTTTCCTATTAAGTCTATAAGACTCACTGAGGTTTTGCATGTACCCGCATGTCAGACCAGCTCCCTTCCAAGTGCTCACCCCATGTGCACTGAACAACTACTATCTCAGCATACTTCTAGATAGAAATGTTTTTTTCACTGGGCCATAAACCAAATAGTTTTAAAAATTGCTTAATTACATACATATGAATTATATACTTTAATTATATATTATGTATATAATTTTATACACATATACACATTGGTACTGGGGATGGACCCCAGGGTCATTCTACCTCTGAGCTGCACCCCCAACCCTATTTTTTATTTTTTATTTTGAAACAGGGTCTCGCTAGGTTGATGAGAGTCTTACAACTTGCTAAGTCTGGTCTCGAATGTGCGATCCTCCTGTCTCAGCCTCCCAAATACTGGGATTATAGGCGTGTGCCACCATACCCAGCTCTTATTTTTTTATTTTGAAATAGGTTCTTGCTAAATTACTGAGTGGCTCGCTAAACTGCTGAGGCTGGCTGCGAACCTGCGATCCTCCCATCTCAGCATCCCAAGTCCTGGGATGCTGAGCCATGCACCACCATGCCCAACAAAATTTTATATATTTGAAGAGAGCAGGCGCTATGGTCCATTCTGGGTCCAATCTGCCTATGTTTATATTTTAAGCCGTTGATCTAGAACATGCTTTGAACTGACCCTGAATTGTTGAGGGATTTTCTGGTCCGGAGGACCCAGGGCCGCAGGGCCACATTCAAGAGAGAGAAACTGGGGCGTCCTTGTCACCCTGCCAGCCCGAGCGCTGTGCCCGCCTCCTCTCTGGAGAAAAAGATATATAACACGAACGCTGTGAAATTTGCCGCTGTGAGAACAGCTAATTTTTCACACCCAGACGAACTGGCTGGGTTTGTTAAAGCCCAAGATAATCAAATAATCATTATAACTCATCTTCGCCCCTCCTGTCTCTCGCTCTTTGTCCTATTAATGTCCCAGTGGGGAGCAGCTCTGGGTTAGTGCAGACCTAGCCTATTTAGATAACCTTCCGGTTGGCCTTCTGAGAACAAAATATCCCTCCTGGAGAATCTTACAACAAATGAACCAATCCTCTCTAATCTTCTTATCGTTGTAGCCCCTGCTCCCGGCCTGGTTATCTCACCAGCTTGCAAAAGAGAGAGAGAGAGAGAGAGAGAGAGAGAGAGAGAAAGAGAGAGAGAGAGAGAGAGAGAGGGAGGGAGGGAGGGAGGGAGGGAAAGAGAGACTTATACATATATATATTTATGGTTCATAGAAATTTATATAAATATATGGATATGCACAAAATAACAAAGGCCCTGCTTCCTGGAGGCAGCGCGGCCTCTGCCTGGCCTGGCCCGGGGGTGGGGGACAAGCAGCCAGGTGCCCGCCTGCCCTGGGGACCCGCCTCCACCGGCACCGGCCTTCCCCAGGCTCAGACCACATTCTTTGCTCTCCGTACCCACTGTGGGCCCCTTCTGCCCTCTTGCCCCTTTCCCTCCCTCCCTCTCTTCCTTCCTTCCTTCCTTCCTTCCTTCCTTCCTTCCTTCCTTCCTCCCTCCCTCCCTCCCTCCCTCCCTCCCTCCCTTCCTTCCTTCCTTCCTTCCTTCCTTCCTTCCTTCCATCCTTCCTCCCTCCCTCCCTCCCTTCCTCCCTCCCTTCCTTCCTCCCTCCCTCCTTCCCTTCCTTCCTCCTCCCTTCCTTCCTTTCTGGTCTATTTCCTTCTCTCTCCTCTTCCTCTCTCCCCCTGTCTCTGTCTCTCTGTCTCCCTATCTCCTGTTTTCTCTGTCTCTTTCCATCTCTCCCCCTGTCTCTGCCTGGATCCTCGTTCCCCCCTCTCCCCCTTCTCTCTCTTTTTTTCTCTCTCCCCTCGTGCCTCCTTCCCCTCTCTGCTCCCTCTCCGCCATCTCTCTTCTCCATCTCCCTCTCCTCTTCCTCGTCCCTTCTCTCTGCCTCTTTCTGAGCCTCTCGCTTTCTTCCGTCTCCTATTACCCCTCTCTTCTGTCCATTTCTCTCCTTCCTTCCACTTCCGCTGACCAGCCCCCCATTTCCTGCTCTCCCTGGACCCCAAGTCCTTTTCTGCTTCTTTCCTTCTTCCTGTCCCCACTGTCCCCTGCGCCCTCTGCTGCTCCGACACCTGCCCCAGGCTCCTCATACTCCCCCCAGCCCTCCCCTCACCGTCCCCCCAAATCCTCCCAAGCTCATCTCCGTCCCCCCCAGTCTTAATTTCTGATTAATATGTTCTTAGCCAAGAGATGAGGGAGAGAGAGAGAGAGAGAGGAGAGAGGGAGAGAGAGAGAGGAAAGGGAGAGAGAGAGAGAGAGAGAGAGAGAGAAGAGAGAGGGGAGAGAGAGGAGAGGGAGAGAGGGGGGTGGGAGAATGAGGAATCTTCTAAATAAATCATTTCGTCATGTGAGGAGCTAATCAGCAGTTGGCGGCCGCTGTTGATGGAGTTTTTAGCAGGGCGTGTTACATAGTGATATGCAGCCACATTTAAAACCCCGTCGGAGGGAGCCGGGAAGGGAATTTTAACTTCATTACCCAGAAAGAAAAGCGGTGAAGACAAAGATAAGACGGCTTTGGAGCTCTGGCCCCGAACCTGAGCAGGACCCATTAGGCGGGAGGGCGAGGTTCCGGGGCTGGCCGGCAGCGGGGACCCGGCCCCCGCCTTCCATTCCTGCAGCTGCCCGCCCTGGCTTCCCCCACCTGCCTCCACGAGGTGGGTCTCTCTGGCCAAGAACCTTGGCCTCCTCGTGCCTCAGTTTCCCCATCTGGATGCCTGGAGCAGGCAAGCTTCCCATCTAAGGGGGAAAAGTGATTCATCCTAATACAGAAAAAATAACTTCCAGAATAAAAAATGGACAATAATGTCCAAAACAAAATGGCAACAATTTTCCAAATTGTTTTCCATGGACGATCGTCTTTAAGGTGGGATGCGGTTCCTTTTAGCGCATGGCGGATGCTGTGGGGCGGGCTTCCGAGCGGAGTGCGCGTAACACCCTGGGGTCCTTAAAATAGTCCTGCTGCTGCTACAGATAACAATAACAACAACAACAACAACAATAATAATAATACATAATCGTGGTAATATCTGCCTCCCCTTCCTGGGTGTGTGTCGTGCGCTGGGGACGGCGGTCTACTCGTTGCATCTGCTAGTTATGTGATCTGACCTGATTTCCTTGTTCTTCTGCCTGTCCCCCAAGAGATTAGGGGGAGCTGACTGCCTCAGAGGAGGGACCAAGACTGAGGTATGGGACTTGCAGGGGGAGAAACAGGGCTCAGAGTGACCCCGTCCTCTAGGGCTGGGCCAGCTGCTGGCTCCGAGGATTCTAAGAGGAGCAGCACCGGGCTGGAGCATGGAGCACTCCAACAGGAGCTGCTGACAGAGCACCGCTGGAGCTGCCAGAAGCGACCACCATGTGTGCGAGGTGAGGAGCCCCCCGGCACTGGGGGCAATCAAGCGCCGATGCCCTCGAAGGATGCCTGCATTGAGGGAGGGTGGGTCGGATTCTGGAGTCGGACTGTCCTGGATGTAGCGCGGGTGTCCTTAGACCTCAGGGCGGGGGGAGTGAACCAAGGGACAGAGAGAGCTGGCCCCAGGGGCCTGGCGCACGGTGCTGCTCACTAAATGACAGCAAAGCCGGGCGTGGTGGCACGCGCCTGTCATCTCAGTACTTGGGAGGCCAAGACAGGAGGATTGCAGGTTTGAGGCCAGCCTCAGCAACTTAGTGAGACCCTCAGCAACTTAGCGAGACCCGGTTTTGAAATAAAAAATAAAAAGGGGCGGGGTTGTAACTTGGAGGTAGAACGCCCCTGGGTTCAATCCCCAGTACCAAAATAATAATAAATAAATAAATGACAGTGGTCACTATTTTCTGGTCTTTCTTTCGCTTGCGGAGTCTGAGGCTTACTTCCAGGACGGCAGCCGGCTCGGGCCTCCAGCCCCAGCATCTGGTATCTACTTGGTCTCTGTCATGTACCCACTGGGCCTCAATTTCTCCACCTATAAAATGGGGATAATTAGGATAGATGTAGAGACTGTACCCCCACAAAGCGAGGATAATTGTAATATTAACAGCCACTGCCAATGGTTCAGGAGCCAGGGATTTGCAGATGGAGGCGGTTAAGGACACAGGCCCTGGGTTCAAATCCCAGCACCGTCATTTGCTGCTGTGTGACCTTAGATAAGTCACGTCACGTCTCTGTGCCTCATCGGGCTGTTGTGGCATTTCAGTCTGGGCTCCTTAGCTACAGTGTCCGATCCAGGAGGGCAGAACTCGGGGCTTGGGTTTCTCTGCACCCCCTAAGGCTCAGGGCTGGACACATGGTCAGGGTTAGTAAATAGAGTGTTTGTTGATTGACAGTTTATAAATATGCAGATAGCAATGGTAGCGAGAAGCCGTAGCAGATGAAATCAGTTGCCCCACACACATCGGTTGTCCCACCCTGCACAGTCTAACTCGTCACTGGCCTCCTACCTCCAACACCTGCTTCTCTGCACTCCAGGGCTTCCAGGGCCGCGGCTTGAGCTCAGTCCCTGTCCAGGGCAAGGTAGGAGCGGAGGGAAGCTCCTGTCCCCAGAAGCAACTTCTATCCCGTGAGCGCCGGGGTTGCTGGTGAGCGCCCCAGCTTCCTTGCTCCTCAGAGCTGTGCCCACAGCCTCCAGGCGCCCCCCGCGGACCGAACACGGCTGCTCATCAACACACCCCGTTTTAGTTTCCTTTCTCATCTCATCTGGGGAACACCTGCCTTCCCCGGGGCTCCTCCATTCACATCCCTCAGAAGCCCCTGAGTCCGCCCGTCCGAGCATTTTCTCCCACTTTTGCTTGGAGGCCTCTGAGAGGCACCCCTAAGAGAAACAGGGGTGCTAAGGGGGCTTCCAAAAGGACACAGCTGCCCTGGCATTGGGGGAGACGGGCTCCTGCAGGGAGAGCTAAAGGCAGCGCCTGACAGTCAGTTTTCTGTTACTGTAACAAAACCCCTGAGGTCGACAACTTAACGAGCGGAAAGGTTTCCTTGGCTCCGAGTTCCAGAGGCTCCTGTCTGTGAAGTCAGTTCCGCTGCTCCGGGCCTGGTGGGGAGAGGTGGGGGAGCGAGACGTGCACCTCATGGCGGCAGGAAGCAAAGAGAGGGGCCTCCTTCTAGGGCAGGCCCCCAGTGACCTCCTTCCATGAGGCCGCACCGCCTAAGGGGTCCCTGCCTCCCAGAGGGGCCGCGCCCGGGGCGAGCCTTCAACGCACGGCCCTGGGAGGACATTCGCCGTCCCAGCTGTAGCGAGGAGTTGACCAGGGAGGGAGAGAGCGAGCAGGATGGTGCCGCCCGGCGGAGGGCCTGGGGCGGGAGGCACACGGGCCTTTTTTGACAGAGTGAAAGGGACACTGTGTGTTCCAGGAAGTCTCACCGCATCCCTGAGCCTCGATTTCTCCATCTGTCAAGTGGCCTGAAGC